>PVIU01002775.1:0-162176 GCA_004026605.1 Ondatra zibethicus | reverse complement strand
CGAGGCGGGCGGGGCTCCTCTGGTTTGAGCGGACACCTCTTCTCCGGGACCAGGCGCAGCTTCACTTTGCAGTAGCTCAGTTACTGTACAGGTGCAAGATTTCCCTTCAGAGCTGCTCGGTCGATTGCTCTCTTGCCTTCAGGATTCTGGAACTTCAGATTCTCTGTTTACATCCGAGAGCCTCTCTCCTGAAGAATCTTGGCCTTTTCGCTTGGCTCTATGACAATGCCGTTGGTAGAATTATTTAGTTCTCTGGAGACAACACAGAGGAATTCTGCCTGATCTTCATTTCCATAGTTATAGAGGAGCCAATGCTGATCAGCTGTTCGAATTTCCAGCCGTCAGACATGGTGGAGACCATCTGAGTGAGCTCTTCCTCTTGACACTGCAGGACCCTGTACACGTGCTTCACGGGGCCTTGTGAAGTTCTGTTCTCATTGTCTCGTATCCTTTCCTTAACCAGCCGCACGAGAGATGCGATATTGTAAAACTCTGCTTCTTCCAGCACACCTTCTTCTGCCAACTCCTTGGTAATGATGAGCTTTCCATGTCGGAGGTAGTTTAGGATAGGACCAAAGTAGGTGGGGTCTCTGTCAATCAGATACGCTCCAGTCTCGTCCTTGTCCGAGTCCAGCTCCGGGTCCTCCTGGCAGCACAGGCGGCAGAGGAAGGACTTGGGCTCCCGGCCTAGGGTCTGTCTGGTGGTCACGAAGTAGGTGCCGCCCACGTTGAGCCGAACCCAGCGGGCCGCCCCGCCGCCCCCTGACCGCTCTGGAGGTCCGGGCCCCGGCTCCAACGTCTGCGCGACGGCGGCGCTCTGGCGGCCGTATCCGCGGGGCGTGGGGCCGGCGGGGCGAGGGCTGGGGGGTCCGCGGCCCGAGCTGCCCCCGTCGCCCACCGCACTCCCGCCACCCCCTCCCAGCCCCGCCATCGCCGGGTCTAGCTGCAGCTCCGCCATCTTGGGCCACCGCTGCCCGCCCGCCACCGGGCCGGCCCATTCCTCCTTTATCCTAACTTTTATCAACAACTCAAAACTATTTTTTTTTTACCTCAAAAACATTTTCTTAGACAAAACAATTTAAGCTTTTATGTCTTTCAACCTTATACACTTTATACTTCTTTTATGAGTTTCTTTTCTGAACTTGGTAACAAGGAAAACTGTAACTATAACTATCTCATTTTCAACTCCATCAAAGACTTGAGAAGGATATACTATTCCCTGAGTAAACAGGAACTTCCCAAACTAGAGAAATGACAGAGACAGCTGGCTGCCTAGACAGTCAACTCAGGTTCCCATGCAATGTTGAGGCATCTATCTTCAGTCTACATGCCTAGAATATCTGAAAGAGTTTTCTGTGAAGCAGAAATTTTGAAGGACTGTCCTACCTTGTCTTGGAAAAGCTTGACAGTCACCTTCTTTTGTCATTCTGCTTGTCCAATTTGGACAGCATACTGTCAGCAGTTGAGGAAAAGGAAGTTTCTTGCCCAGTGGCTAACTTTGCCGCAACAAAAGCAAACTCCACATGGAAATTCTTTGATACCCGTCATCTTTCTTTGAAGTAAATTGATGCTGCCAGGAGCAGACATGTCTCACTGTCATGAAAAGCCTTAGGTTACTGAAGCATCTTAAATGCTATATATTCTGTAGGTCCTTGAAGTGTTTAAAGACTACCTATGTTTAACCTTGAAACATACCTAACATAATTATAAGTTTTATTATTTTAGATAACTAACTACTAACCTGTATTTCTTAGTTAAATATTACATTTCTAAATGAGTCTCATAGGCATGATAACTTAAACAAGAGTAGAAACATATATACAGTATAATGAAAACAACCTTGAATTTGTATCAATATACAAAAATATGTTAAAAAGAGTAAGAACATACATAGAGTATGTTCTTGCAAAAATAACCTTAAATTTGTATCAATATACAAAAATCCATACCAATGTAAAATATCTGAAATTAATAGTTGTTTTTTTAGTTTGAAGTAGGTTCAATAACCTATCCTTTTATCTTATCCTTTCTATATTCTCCCTACTTTTTCTTTCTTTTTGTTTCAGAAAGAGATTCTTAAATTTAACCACCCTTGCATAGTTTCCTCCCTTACCATGACCAGTAACAATTACCAACCAACCCCCATAAATGAAGACAAACATTCATAACCCATGAATGACTAAAAACCTCCCACCCCACATCTTGGGAATATGGATGCCATATTCTTAAAATTACTTCCTGTTATCTGGGGGTAACGGCATCTTTATGGAACCCCAAGAAAATTGAGATAATATTCAAGTCTTGGGAAAACTAGATGTAACATTGGTCGTCCAGTCTGTGTGTAATGGGAATGTGCAGGGCCTATCTGAAATGCTGGCTCAAGTAGTCAGTGAAGCTGAACCATCTCAGCTTGAAATCGTCTTGAGCCATTTGTAGCTCAAAGCTGAACTTTGGGTGATGTCTGTTAGCTTAATGGTGTTACCACAATCCAGGTGGAATCGTCATTTTGGGACCCCATCATCTTTTTGGAGGCTTCAAAGGTAGCTGTTAGGAATGGTCATGGTTCACTGCAGAAAACTTAAACATTTTAAATGTCATATATAGTAGATCTCAGAGAGGTTAAAAGACCACAATCTATTAAGTATATTCAGTGTACACAAACTCAATTCCTAGTTATCTGCTTTAAATTTAAGCCCAAGATCATGTACAGGAAACTAGATGAAGCCTAATTTTAGAATTAGCTAGTACTCTATATGACTATTAATATCATGACAGAAAGTTTAATTACACACACAGACACACACACACATATAGATTAATCTTACACATTTAGAGATAATACTTATATCTTAAGAAAAGTTTTAAAGAGTCAAAATAAAACCAAAGAGTAATGAAATAGTGACAATAAAATAGTCCCTTAATTTTGCTTTTCTTTGGCCACTTATCAGATGGCTCTTCTGACATGAGACAGAGATTATGGATTTTAGATTATGGATTTTCCTTTTACAAGCATATTTGGATTTAACGAAGAAAAGAGCCATGCTCCAACTCTAAAGCCAGCTTTGATTTTTAATTGCATTGGGACCACAAAAGACAATTTGCTTTATGTGTTAGTAGAGAGCACAGAAACAAATAATTCGGAAGATTTTTTTGCAAATTTATCCTGCTGGAAACGTGCAATACCATTAGGCCAATTTTACTTTTTTCTTGGGACATTTTCTCTGAATGGTTTGTCCTTTTTCTTCAGATGTTTCATTTGTCTACTGATCTTTAGGTTCTTTAGTTCAATGCTTTTATTCTGGAAAGATAAAACAAAACCCTTCCCCAACCCTAACTTTGAGGAGTTCCTTTTTTTTTTTTGTCAGGGTATATCTTTGTTTAGACAAACTGGTTTTGGGAAACAGAAAAAAATATTATCTATTAACAAAAAAATAATATTCTTACCCATACCTGATCAAATGAAAGGCGTTTCCTAGACTCATATGTTAGCTTGAATTGAGACCAAGCTGACTGATGAATTATCACCTCTCCTAATCAAGAGGGGTTCTAGAAATTGGTGTTCCCCTCATTCTATAAGGGAGAATCCAATTAGTTCTTTCTATAAACTGAAGTCTCTTGCTTTTGGAATATTCGTTGCTAATCTCTCCCAAGCAATTACTGCAAACTCTTTACCAATGTTCATTTTCTGGACATGATGAGGCAACTTTAGCACTGATAAAAGTTACCAACATTTCCGCTGAGTCTATTCCAGGTCAGAAAGCTTTCTACATAGGTCTTTAATTTTTTACTTGATTAATGTGGTAAAAACATCCATTATAAGATATTATTTTCTCTCTCCATAAGAATTCCTGTAGGAGAATGTGTAGAAGGTAAAATAACCAAAAGACAACCAAGCTCTGGGTCTAAGCAATCCATATATGCATCCTTTGTTTCCACCAGAGCCTCATTATTGCTCAGCCTCAGCTGACAGTTTTTATATACTATTTCAGTCCTTATCACCTCATAAGGTTTGAAATAAATTACTTAGCTCTTGAGTTGTTAATTCAGTTGTGGGCCATAGACACTTAATATCTCCCAGATAGTTTTGAAAATCTTTAAGAGTTTGTAATTGATCTCTCCTGATTTGTAGTTTCTGTGTTTGAAGTTTTTATAAACCTATCTTATATCCCAAATAATTAATAGAATCTCCTCTTTGTGTTTTTGTTTTCAGGAGCAATTTGTAATCACCAACAAGGCCAAATTCTGTTTACTTTATTAAACATTTTTCTAAAGCATCTGTGTCAGCCAATAAGATATTATCCATGTAATGGTAAATTATAGATTGTGGAAATAAATGAGAAATTAGTTCTAATGACTGTCATACAAGATGTTGACTTAAGGTGGAGCTGTTTAACATTCCTTGTGAAAGAATTTTCCACTGAGACCTTTTAATAGGCTGGGTAAAATGTACTCTGAAGGCATATTTTTCTGTCTTGTTCTTGTAAACAGAGTAAAAATAAACAGTCTTTCAAATCAATCACTATAATAGACCATCCTTAGGTAATAAAGAAGGCAATGGAATTCCAGTATGTAAAAAGCCCATTGACTGAATCACTTTATTTATGGCTCTTAAAATCTGTTAACATTTTACATTTTCCAGATTTATTTTTAATAACAAATATAGGAGAATTCCAAGGACTGGCTGATTCTTCAATACGTTGAGCATTTAGTTACTCCTGTACCAACTGAAATAATGCCTATAATTTTTCTGGACATCAAAAGTCATTGTTCCACCCACACAGATTTTTCAGTTAACCATTTCAAGGTAGGGTTGCTGGTATCTTTGAAAGATCAGCAGCTGTTATGCCCTACTTATGTACAAACTGAACATTCACTGTCTGTTCTTGATAATGCCTTTCAATATTTTTCTCAGAAGCATACATTAATTTATGCCTTGTTTCTGATATTGGAGGAATGTTAATCTGTGTTTTTCATTGCTGTAACAATTCATGTTCTCATAAATTCATTGTTATGTTAGTGACATATGGTTTTAATTTTCTTATCTGTTTTTCTGGCCCTATACACTTGATCCATCTTGTACTTTGTTTTACCTGGGATAAAGTTCCAATCCCTAGAAGCTGAACATTTATCTCCTAAAGAGACCAATCTGGATGCCAAGATTTTGGTGAAAGTATTGTTAGATTTGTACCTATGTCTACTAAATTCTAATTTCAATGTCATTTATTTATATTTTTAGCTTTGATCTTTGATCATTTATAGAAGTTTGTCAAAATGCTTGGTTTATGGTCCCTCCTGAAAGTTTTGTTTGATCTGCTGAAGCTGTTCTGTTAACCAGAGCAGTATGGTTTTTAACAACAGGCATTAAGTCTTTTAATTGCTCTATAGAGAAGTTTACCTAAAGCTGACAGGGAATGATTGAACCAAATTTGACATGGGGACCTGTCTAACTTCTGGATCTGATATCATTCTATTTGCAGCTGAAGTCAATCTTTGTTAAAAAAAAAAAATCAGCTAAGGCTTCTTTTGGGCCTTACATAACGTTAGTAAATGACTCAGTCTTCTTTCCTGATTCTTCAATCCTGCCCCAAATACTCAAAGTTGCTATGCAACAGATAACCAAGATGAAATCATTCAATATAGATTGTCTTTGTGATTTTTTCTTTTACAGAGAAGCTGGTCTTAGGAAATTTTTTTACCTCTAGCCCTATTTTGTTGTTCTATGACCCTAGCTTCCTTTCTCCAATACCAACATCTAATATTTCTGTAACTAAATCTTTCCAAACTTGTGGAAGAATTCTGTTACTAGTTGCCTATGCATTTATCATCTGCTTTACAAAGTGAACACATGCCATACAAAACAATTGTTTCCTTAAATCTCTTCAAATCTAGAATTTCTAAAGGATTTCCAAGGAATAGCCTTGGGGGTTTCTATCTTCTGTTAGTCATTCCTGTATTATAATTGGATAAATTAAAGGTGGTGTAAATTAGGCTGATCCTCTTCAGTTTCATAATGCAATGGTGTTGTAGGTTCTGCTCTAAATTCTTCAGACTATGTCTGAGTATTTTTCTTTTCATTAGTAGGTCTTTATAAAACTTGTACCTTATCAGTGGCAAATTTGACATATCTATCAGTTAAATTTTTCTTATTTTCATTAGTAAGTCTTTCTAAGGCTTGTACCTTATTAGTGAAATTATCATATTTGGTATAGTTATCAAACTACTTTTTAAAGGATAAAATATTAATTACCAATCTTATAGTAATTAAAATTGACATTCTGTCAATCCCAGCTAAGTCATTTATCTCCTCTTTTAAATTTTTTATTTTCAAACCACCCATAGTAGTACCATAAGAGCTCCTAGGGCCATACATTGTGATGTTTTCTCCCTGAAGGACTTCCCAGGTATCTCATAAAATCTGTTGACTTTTCAGCTTGTCTGTGGTGTCAGGGGCAAACTCAAGTTCCTCCCATAGTTCCCAAGAGCGAGCCTGTTTTCTGGAGTTCTGGCAAGTGGTAGCCAACTGTTGTAAGTGCTACACAGAGAGGCCCAGATTGTAACTGTGGTAGAGCCAGCTGACATAACTTCTCTATTTGTGTGGTTGTGCCATGCATTGGAGTGCCAAATCTTGTTTTAACTTCAGCACAATGGCTGTTCCTTAATCTACTGCTATTTCAACCAGCAATTGCAACTCCGCAGTTACTGGCCTGCATCTTTGTTAAAATTTGGCTACAGATATGTAGGTTTAGACATAGGGTCCATGTTTTGTTATACTGGCCTATATGTTTGTTTTTACCACAGTTCTATGCTTTTTGAAATTAAGAGAGTTTTGTAGCATGTTCTGAAGTCAGGTAGTATAATGTCTCTCTGACTTTGTTTGTTTTGTAAAAGACAACCATGTGGGTCGGACTTCACATCACTGTGACAACATACCTGATACAAACAATGCAAGAGAAGGAGGGCTCATGTTTGGCTCAAAGTTTCAGTCCATACTCTGGCTCCATTTTGGGCCACTCTGGGCCTGTGGTGAGGCCAAGTATTATGCTGCTTACTATGGTTGGTTTCAACGCAAATTTTCACAAATCAGAATCACCTGAATAGGAGGCCGCACCTGAAGAGCTGTCCTGATGGCCTTAATTGAGGAGGACAGGCCTACCAGTCATGGTAGCAGCCCAGATAATTGAGATACGGCAAAAGGAAGGTTATTAGTTGTCTCAGTTAGCATTTCTATTGCTGTGAAAAGACACCCCACAACCATGGCAACTCTTAGAAAGGAAAACATTTAATTGGGGCTGGCTTAGAATTCAGAGATTCAGTCCCTTATCATCATGGCGAGGAGCATAGTGGCATGCAGACAAATATGGTTCTGGAGAGGTAGTTAAGATTTCTACATCTGGATTGGCAGACAGTAGGAAGAGAGTATAAGGTGCTGGGCCTGGCTTGAATCTGAAACCTCAAAACCCACCCCAATAGTACCAGTTCCTATGAGCCTAAGAGGCCATTTTCATTCAAACCACCTGATTTGTCTTTTGTTCTCTTGGCCATTCCTCTTGCTGCAGAACTGATTTACCCTGTTGCTGATTCCCTCACTGACATCAGAAACTGTTATTCCAAACTTCCATCATAGACTAAGGACCGATGGCTTCCAGGATCCTTCTAGATTTTTAGCACTAGGTTGGGACTGTTGAGGCAATCAGCCTCAAGGACTGAGCAACTAAATGGGTTCTTAGCCTCTCAGGGGTGATTAAACTGCCATTATTATTTTATGGTAAGCTGATTTAATAAACACACATATACATCATTGATTCTATATCTTCTCTATATTCTCTCCAGTATTTGTTATGTCTTAATTTGCATTTCCCCGATGACTAGGGATAATGAACACTTTTAAAAAATAGTTATTGACCATTTGGGGCTTTTCCATTTTTTGATAATTGTCTATTCATATCCTGTGCATATCTTTTGAGCCCACCAGCTTTTTTTACTGTACTTGATTTACCCTGTTATTAATGCCTCCTCCCAGGCTTTGAATTTTGCTGCATGTGTTTTTCAGCTCAGTGATATGTTTGGTTTTCCAATTTGTTTTCATTTGTTTGTTAAGTTTCTCTGGTCAACTATTAGAAACTTTACGTTTCCTTCAAGTTCCTTTTCTTAAAACAGCTGAATTAAATTTTGTTAGTGTTCTCTCACAGCTTCCTGCCTGGTCAATTCTGGCATCTTATTTTGAGTATGGAGTCACAATTTCCTGAAGGATTTTGATTCTAATTGGCAGTTATATCATTTTGGCATTGAAGGGTTGTATTTTTCTCAGTCTTTCTAATCTGACTTTGTTTGTACTTATTTTTCCAATAGTGCTAAGTGGCCTTCTTGGCTTTACTAAGACAGTAGTAAATTCCAGTCTCTCAGCAACGGATGGTGCCCAGGTCCTAATTTGCTGGGATGCCCAATAGAGGAATGTTGTCATATTTCAGTACAAGATGGAAAGCCATGTCTGTGTTTGTCATGAATACATTGCTGGAGTGAGGTTCAGAAAGAACAGGAGAATATATAGAATTAGTAGTGCGTCCCCACAAACCTCTCCCTCATACCAGAGTAGGCCCAGACACCTTACCAACAGTTATTGGTCTATGGTCAGACACCAAGGAGGTTTGCCCAGTTCTGGGTGGAGTTATCTTTGATACTCTAGATACAGGCTCACATGTAACATCTGTGCCCACCATTTCTATCAAGCTATGTAGTATCCCAAGACTGTATCCTCCAAGACAAGTAGAACACTTGATGGGGGCCAAGAGCAGCACATCTATGGGCTGCCTCTTTCTGAGGTGGCCTTGTGGCTCAATGTGGGGGCCCACAGATATGAGTCCTGTTCCACCTTGACTAAAGGTCAGAGAGTTTGAGATTATTTTTACTCTTTCAAAGTTGTTGACAACAGGTGTGGCTACAAAGAAGATAATCTGACCTAGGCTGTGGTTACTTGGTGTTTTGGACATTAGGTGGCCCATAGAGGTGGATCTGTACTGCTCTGACTGAGGTCAGAGAATTCAAGTCTACCCCTGCTCCTTCATTTTAAAATAGAAGGTTTGACATAGGGAGTGGCTGCCTACAGGTTATACTAGGTCTAGGGTATATTTGCTGCATATCTTGCCCAAAATGCCAGAATGCTTAACTCGGGAAATAGTGGCTTGATGTCTCAAGTACTGAAACAAGTAGCCATTCTGGTTGTCCTTTGTGTCATATTAAAGCAGTCTTTTGCCTCCTTCTCCCCTTTTTGTTGGGGTATATAAGCATATGGAAAATAAACATGGATGGATTCTGCATTCAGTATTCACTGAGTTGCCCTCCTAGTACTAGTCTAGGTCTCTGTGTTTCTTTCATATCTCTGCCTATTCTTCCTAACATTTGGAATCCACACACCCCTACGAACCCGTCGTGACTGGACCACCACAAATGTCAACCCAATGTCTGACTTTTGACAGCTCAGTACCTTTGCAGTCAGTCATGGGTGATGCTGAGTTAGTCATAATTCTAAAGATTGGCCCTCTGTGTCTTTCTCTAGCATCTCAGCTGTTTCAGAGGCTCTGTCTATAAGTGGACCTGGGGATGAGGTTGCACTGTGATCTCCCAAATTTGCTTCACCAGCTTAGCACAATGCCCCAAGGCAAAGTCCTCATCACAAAGCTGTACTAGTCTCAATAAATGGGATTGTATATCATGCTGTATTGCCTGAGGTTGGGGTTAGCATTGGTTAGGGTCTCTTGACCACCTAGACTTATGCTAAACATAGGTTGAACCTGACTTTCAATGCATGTGTATTTGTGTGTATGCCGTGTAAATGTGTATCTGTGTATATCTTTACCAATACATACACATTTTTGATATATTTAATTTGTTTTCCATTATGATTAGAGTCAGTCAATTCTCAGTCCATCAATTTTTAGGTTGCTTATTTTAAGACTAGAATTAAAATCCATTCTTGTACAGTTCTGAAAAATGCCTGGGTTGTAGTAGTTTAAACACAATTGTAGAAATATCGTCTTAAAGTAGGTAGACCAGGTAGGCAGCAGCCTGGGTACATTTAGTCTGAGGGCAGTAGTGCCCTGTCTGGGCATGCTATGAATGAGTCAGTCAATTCCAAGGTCCTGTCTGGTAAGACTTCTCTTGTAAGTTATCAGCTTCAATAAATCGAAACTAATATATTCAACAGAAAGAGTCAGGCATAGTTCTTACTGGAAGTCAACATGTGGAAAATACCCAGGCAGTAAATTCACAAGAAGAATGTGGAAGTTAATTGCTCTCAATGTCTAAGCCATTGTCCCCAGTCCCCTTGGAGTGTTGTGGATGGTGATTTATCCCTTCGTCACATTAGATTGTTAGCAGTCTAGTGAAGACTGGGACCCCTAGGCCTTACAAAGTGTCTGGCACACAGTAAATGCCTAGCAAGTATTTGTTGATTACATTTCTATTCTTTAAATGAATAGCCCGTGAAGAGGAGGAGCGGGCATCTCTACAGGGACCCTGTGCACACGGTGGTCTTTCTACCATGGCCATTTGTTTTCTGTTCTCTGGTTCTTTAGAAATGAGATTCTTTCAGGCTGGGTGACTGCCTGAAACTAATTCAGTCTTCTCCAATTACCTCTGACAGGTCAATGTTTCAGAGGAACAGAGTTAATCTCATCACTAGCACCCCCGGAAACCAAGATCCTCTGTACTGCATCCCTTGCCTGTTTTCCCATTGCCCCAGTCCCCTGCCTTACCCACAGTTCCACTTTCTGCAGTTTCAGTCCCCCATGGTTCTCCGTGATCTGAAAATGTTAAATGGAAAGGTTTCAGAAATAATGTATAACTTTCAAATATACTTTTAAAATATGCTTAAAGGGTGCTGCTATTTGTTGATTACTGTGCTGAAATTATAACTTAATCTTTTCCAGCAATATATGTGTGAGAAAAAAACTCGTAGTACCTCCAGGGTTCAGTACTATCTGCTTTTTCAGATATCCCTCACGGTCTTGGAACATATCCCTGTGGAGAAAGAGACTACTCCACATGTCAAAATTGTGTTCTGCAGTCGCATGAGGCTGGGCATGTATTTCCCAAGCAAATATCCCACGTTCCTCGTCCACACCTGCTGCTGTCTGTACTTGCTTAGTGAAATCCCACAGTCTCTGCCACCTGGAATCCATAAATCCATAACCCCATGTAGGATGCCTTTCTTCTCACGGTATATGATCTTTCCCTCCTCTGTCTGGCATCATGTCTTTATAGTCTCATCTTTTGGTTCCCAGTTTGAAGTCACTGGATAAGAGGGTCTGAGCTTTGCTCATCTCTCTGTATTCCACCACAGCGCCTTTCAATTTACCTGGAATTAGGAAAGACAAGGGTCAGGCATGGTGGCACACACCTTTAATCCCAGCACTCGGAAGCAGAGGCATGTGGATCTCTGTGAGTTTGAGGCCAGCTTGGTCTACAAAGTGAGTTCCAGGATAGTCAGGGCTGTTACACAGAGTCTCTGTCTCAAAAAACAAAACAAAACAAAAACACAAACAAACAAACCTCACAACCAACCACCCAACCAACCAACCACCCAACCAACCACCCACCCACCCACCCAACCAACCACCCACCCACCCACCCAACCAACCAACAACAGCAACAACAAAAACCCAAGGGTCTTTGTTACTAAGAAATTTCTGATTCAGAAAGTCTAGAAGAGTTGGCCTTGGGTATTTTATTC
Source organism: Ondatra zibethicus (assembly GCA_004026605.1). NCBI lineage: Eukaryota > Metazoa > Chordata > Mammalia > Rodentia > Cricetidae > Ondatra > Ondatra zibethicus. The sequence goes on along the minus strand of PVIU01002775.1, from coordinate 150,448 downwards.
TGGTATTAAATGAACTGTTTTGTTGATTTTCCCTCCACCTTTCCTCCCCTATCACCCGAGCTCCTCCCAGGCCCTCTACATAGTCCCACAGTCTCCTTCCACTTCTCTGCCATCTGCCCCCTTCCTCGTCACACCGTCCCCATCTTCATGGTCGCCTTCCCATTTCTATAACCCATAGCCACACTCACCTCCAAGTATTTATTATGTAATATGCATTATATGCTGGGACCTACATGTGAGTCTATATTTTTGTCTTTCTGTTTCCTCATTTCATATAATACTTACAACTCCATCCTCCATTTCCCCATAGGAGTTACATCATTTGATACAATACTTACAACTCCATCCTCCATTTCCCTATCTTTTTTTCTCCTCTTTGCACTGGAGGAAAATCACCAAACACACACATTTATGTGACATTTTCATTCAACTCTTGGTGGACATAGGGGTGAATTTTAGCATCATAGAAGTTTGTTAAACCTCTATGACGTTAAGGATCGCTCCTTATACATGTGAGTACTCAAGACAATTTGTTAAGGAAATCCAGTTCACTGTGAGAATCTGTAGGTAGAAAGAGGAACCAGGGGCCCCTTATGTATAAGGAAATGAAATCAGGCTTATATGGGACTTTAGCACCCAGTTACAGTGTGGGAATTGTTCAGTGAGACTTAGAATGAATATATTGGCTTGAATGGGATGACTTGAATGTGTTCCCAATGAGGCTGTTTTAAACAAGCATCTTTATCTTGTGTAGCCTATGGACACAGTCATAGAAACTCAGGCAGGCACAATTTTAACTTTTAACCATCCACAAGTGTTCCAAGAAAGTTGTTTTTCCCTCCTATGACTAACAAGAGTGATGGAAATAGACAGAATGTTCATATTCCAAAGGGAAGATTTAAGTCCACATAATTGGCACGGTTTTATCTTACCATTCCAGGGTCTTCAAATGTATAATTTAGAAAGCATAAACAATTTATCATTGGAGAGGCCAGTCGATGGTGTGTCAGAAAGAACTGTAGACAGGGTTGAATGGAAGATTCACCCAACACAGGGCCATTTCATTGTGCTCCATCCAATTTCATTCATCCTTCAGTGCACATCCCTGACATTCCATTTCCTTTGGGAGTCTTTTCTTTATAGCAAAACTCTGCTTATTGCTTCTGCTCCTTATATGTTATGATTGTTCTTTACCCCTACTAACTGTTTAATGCAAATGACTGTTAGAGGCACTTTAGTTGTTTATCCATACAATCTCTGTTTTATTTCCCTTAAAATTTATTTAGGGAGAACTCTTTTGCTGGTACCTAGTGTATAATGTATAAGGAAAGTCTAGACAAGCTTCCCTGTACCCATTTACTTTGGACTGAACATCTTTTTTAAATAATTTATTTGCATTTTGTGTACATTGATGTTTTGCCTGCACATATGTCTGTGTGAGGTTATCACACCCCCGGAACAGAAGTTACAGAGAGTTGTGAGCTGCCATGTGGGTGCTGGGAATTGAACCCTGGTCCTCTGAAAAAGCAGTAAGTGCTCTTAACCGCTGAGTCATCTCTCTAGCCCAGGGACTAAGCATCTTGACCTAGGCATGTTGCTTGCAGCAGCCTCCTCCACAGGCCAGGTGCCCCAGATCCTTTCTCATTCTCAAGGACATGTGGGGGAATAGTTAGAAGGCTATTTAGGGAGAGGGCCTTGAGTACTCTACTATATTCTGTGAGTCTTCACTTCTTAGAAATCTGCTTGCATCTGACCTCCGCTTAACCCTGCTGACTTGTGAGGTCTCCCTTACAGACTCCACAGGCTTTCAATTCAGGGTTTTGTGGATCCTTTCCATTGCCTCTTCCCTCCCACATTACCCACACATGCTGTCTTCATCTTGACCATGTAAATTTGGGTGCACGGTTCTGTCTTTTTTTTCCTTTTCTTTGGTCGAGAAATTCTAAAGATATTTTTAATGATTTTAAATATGATCAATCTTATTAATTCTTCTGAGAACCTAATAGCTATGTGTAGAGATCAAATCAGGGTACTGGTGGGTCTCCTTCCCTCTCAGCTTTGATGTAACTAGGACTTTTATTCTCTGTTTTTTCACATTCCCTATCTGTATCTTGTCTGATTTGTGGTACTCTCATAGAATAACCAAAGCTAGATAATTTATGATGGATAGAAATATATTTTCTCATAGTTTTAGAGGCTGTCCTAGAAAACCAAAATGGAACCCAACGTCAAGGTGTTGGCATTGTCTTGCTAGGTCAATCATTGAGGAAGGCACATGAAAGTAAGATCAAGAGAGGAGGAGGGTTCTTCTTTTGCTAAGGAACACATGGCAACAGCTTCAAACCACTGATGAAGGCAGAGCCCTGATGGCCCAGTCATGCATTAAAGACCACATATTTTTAATATGACTCCCATAGCAATTAAATTTTAACACACACATGGGAGAGGTCTTACTCACACTGCAGCATTTAGAACCAGCTTGGGAGCTATGACACGGGAGGTGGGATTTGAGATCAGTTTCAGAGTCGCATGGTTGGTCAAAGCAATCTAATCCTAGTAAGTCATCCTCAGCTGTCATTGGAGGACGGTATAAACAGGTGTTAATAGGCCTGAAGAAATAACAAGCATGATGCAACGTGAAAGAATAGCAAAAGAACAGCAAAATGAGTAAGTGAGGCATGTTAGGGATCAAGACTCATATTAATGAAGAGAGACAGATGCTAAGCACATTGGGAAGAAGAGACAGGTTTTGTCGTTCTGTCTTTCAGTCAGACAGACTTTTTTCTCTTGTCTTCTTTCAACCTTTAAAAATCTTTCTCTTATTCATAAAATTGAAAGTTTTTTCATAGACTAAAGTTGATAAATGATTTCTTTTTTGGAATTAAAATACAATTACATCACTGCCCCTTTCCCTTTCTTTTATCTGACCCCTCCCATGTATCCCTCTTGATCTTTCTCGAATTCATGGCCTGTTTGCTTTAATTGTTCGCACACACACACAAACACACACACACACACACACACACACACACACACACACACTGTCTGAAGGATATTATTTGTATGGCTATGATTTCAGGGCTGACTACTTGGTATTGGATGACCTGTTGAGGGTTCTTTTTCCTGGAGAAGACTGTTAACTGGCTCTCAGAATTCTTCAGTTGCTTGTAATTCTTTGTTTAGAGTTGGAGCCCTGTGCCACTTCCTGCTTCCTTGTTAACATGTGTATTAACGTTGTCCTGTTTCAGGTCATGTTTAGGCAGCTATGTTGATGGGACTTTATAGGTTTAGTTGCTCTGACATTTCTAGGAGACACAATCTCTCCTGACTCTTACAGTCTTTCTGCCCCCTTCCACTATTATCCCTGAACCTTAGGTGCAGCAGTGCTACAGATGTATAAGTTAAGGCCGGGAATCTCATGATTACTTGCTCTATGAATTTTGATCAGTTTTTTTTTATTATTGTCTTTGTTGCAAAGAGAAGTGTTTTTGTGTGTGTGTGTGTGTGTGTGTGTGTGTGTGTGTTTCAAGATACAGTTTTACAGTTTCTCTGTAGTTTTGGAGCCTGTCCTGGAACTCCTGGAACTAGCTCTGTACACCAGACTGGCTCAGACTCACAGATATCTGCCTGCCTCTGCCTCCCGAGTGCTGGGATTAAAGGCGTGTGTCACCACTGCCCGGTTCAAGAGAAGTTTATTTTTAATGAGGTGTGAGGACTACACTTATCCGTGTGTAGAAAGGTAAGTATTTAGAGCACAGTTAGAGATTATGTTGGTTTAGTAAAATGGGGCCTAACCTCATCAATCCCTGGCAAAGTTGGCTGGCTTTCCAGTACTAGGCAAGACTTTGCTCTTGTTGAGTGTGTCTTAGTCCAATTAGAGAGCTGTGGGTTACTGCCAAGGTATGTGTGCCACTGCTGCACCCTTAAGGATATCATGTCAGGCTGGTCATTGCTGCAGTTTATCGGCATCATAGCTAGATAGGACTAGTGGTTGCTTCTCTAGCTTGGAAGCTTGCATGGCACCAATAAATAACTTCTTATTTTATGACCCAGGTAGACATTTTATATTACTATGGTAGTAAATTTATATGATATTGGAATGTTATACAATGCAGGCATTAAGGAAGATTTGTTCTAGAAATATAAATTGAGTAGCCCTGGCAACACATGGCCTAACATCAGTAAAAGGGATTCAGTGCATATTTAATTGAATTTGCATTAAATACCTCCCTTGGAGGTGGGAAGATGGCTCAGCAGTTAAGAGCACTTGCTGCTTCTGCAGAGGACCTTGGTTCAGTTTCCAGCACCCACATGACAGCCCACACTACCTATAACTCCCTTTCCAGGGGAACTGGCGCTTTCTTCTGGCCTCCAAGGGCATCAGATATGCAAGTGGTACATGTACACACATGCACAAAAACGATCACACAAATAAAATAATAAAATACAACAACCCCAAGCCCCTCTTTTACATAGAGTCAAAGAGAAAGGATATCTGCACACACCGAAATGACTCAGTTCTCTGAGTATGGCTGCTGTGCAGTTTTGTTTATTGAGAGGACATATCTTTTCCTCATTATTTAATATCCACTAAGTTGTAATGAAATCTGAAAGAAGAATATGAGCCAAACCTGGGCACGGACAGAAACACCACAGTAGCTGGGATGCCACCTTTGTTTTCCCATCATTGTGCCACAGACAGTGTGATTATGAGGTCTCGTTTGCTCCCTCGAGGGAGTCATGGGTTTACCAATGTACAGATGCAAAACCCAGATCAGATACCCATAGATTAGTGCCTTGCTCAACCCTCATCAGAGAAGCTTCTTCTTGTAGTAGATGGGAATTAACACAGAGACCCACCACTGGACAATGTGCAGAGATCTGGGAGGCTCCAGGATCTATGCAGAAGAGGAGGCAGCAACATTGTAAGAGCCAGAGGTGGTGATGGCGCGAAGGAAACAATGGAACTGATGCCCATGGTGATGACGCGAAGGAAACAATGGAACTGATGCCCAGATGAAGTTACAGACACCGTGGCAGCATGCACAGTGCCTGTACGTGTTCAAACCAGACAGGGTCCCAGCACTGGGAGGGGAATGTGGGCATGGGTCCCAGCCCTAACCAACAAACTATTTGCAAGTGTTAGCTTCTGGGAAGGTGAAAATCAGTTTCCTCCATGGAGTGTTAACTGTGTATATCAACCACACTCCAGGATGGTCCCCTTAGCCAGAAGCAACTGGCCAACACAAAATAAATCCCATGGATCCATGTTTTTTTCCTCTTTATCTTTTGTATGTGTGATCTCTTTCATTTTGTTTTGTTTTGGTATTTTTTTTTGTCTTATCGGCTTTTGTTTGCTTTGACTTTTTTTAAAGGAAGGAAGGGAGGGAGACACTTTCACAGAGCAGAGAGGGAGAGGTGTTATGTATATAAAGGTGGGAGAGGATCTGAGTAGAGATGGGAAAGAGGAAAACTTGATCAAAATATATTTTATGAAAACAGCACAAACCTCCAGATCAGGCAGAGCACGTGTACTGGCCAAAGATAAAATTATAAACTGCTATAAAAACTTTCTCCTTAAACATGAGTGATCATGAGTAATTAAACTCAGAAAAGCTTCAAAGCAATTGGCAAATTCAGTTGTTAAAGCAAAGTCTCAACCTTGTTGCATGTCAATACAAAAATGATAGGGTTTGGCTTTAGCTACAAAATGTTTGAAAGTAAATTATGGCTAAGAGTTTGACATGAAGTAGAAAATTTCAGGAATAAACAAGAAATTTAGGCTCTTGATCTCTTCATTTTACTTTTTCAATTAACTCCACCTCATCTCTTCTCTTCAGCTAGTGTCTCTCCAAGGCCGAGACCTCAAAGTAAGGAAAGAAAGGCAGTTGACAAAGGAGGCTGAAAGTTCAGAGTTTGCCAATGAAGTAGGATTTTTATCTTATTGCTTTACTAAAACAAAATCTCAGATTCAATACATCGAATCACTATTATAATCATCCCAAAAGTCTAGAGCATTAAAGAATGCACTTTTAATTAAAAAAGCTTTAACTAAAAAAAAATCAGATAATATATTTTTCAGGGAAGAAATTCTCAGGACATTCATTTAAGTAATATTAACATTAGTTTATGACAAGCAAATGGAAAAAATAATTAACTTATTTCTTTAATGATTGCATTTTGGCTCTCTTAAGGTAATTATGGAGCAAGAAGAGGAATTTGCTTTTGCTAAAGAACAGACATAATCCACCTTTCATTATTTAATGTTGTGCTTGATAGTGTATCTAGAAATAAGCAGTCTGTCCTTGAACAGGTGCTGGCAGCAGAATTGCATTTTTGTTAGTCTGCAAATATTAAACTATGGATTAGAAAATGATCTGCAACATTATTTTCTCATAAAAATCATGTGAAGGAATAAATGAGAATATCATTAAACACAAACCAAAGGGTTGCAAAAACACCCGCTGAGACATAAGATTACCAGGGGAAGACCCACTTAGGGTTAATTATCTTGTTCTGCAAAATCCAGTCTTATTGCCACCTCTAAAGCTCAGCGAGAGACTTCCAACAAAGCCAAGAGAAACAGGAGATTTATAGAAGCAGTAAATGGGACTTCTGCACTATCCCCCTTCTTCACCTAGGCTGAGGGGACATCTAGGAAGAGGAGGCAGAAACAATGTAAGACAGAGGGATAAGCAGGAATGCTGTGAAATGCTGTATTCTGGACATGACATGGGTCTCAGACCCATGAAATCAAAGCAGCTGTGGATACCTGAACAAGGCCAGCAAAAGATCCAGCCAGCCCAAATCCAGCATAGAGGGAAGAGTTGATCTCCAGGTCCCACTCCCGAGGAGCTATTGGTAGCTGGTTATTGGCGAATGAGGGGGAATCACTCTTTTTTGAGAGTGTGGACACAGTATGTGCCCATGCTCCAATGGATCCCCCACATCCATGCGCAGCTCCAGGGGATGCCCACATAAACACACATCTCCAGTGTGTCCCAACATCCACACTCATCTCCAGTGAATGCTCATGTCGATTCACATCTCTTTGGATCCCCCACATCCACGCATATCTCCAATGAATCCTGGATGTGGGGGATCCATGTGGGCACACATCTCCAGTGGATTTCTACATCCATGCACATCTCCAGTGGATGCCTACATCCACGCGCATCTCCGGAGGATCCTCACATCCACGAGCATCTCCGGAGGATGCCCACATCCACGCGCATCTCCGGAGGATGCCCACATCCACGCGCATCTCCGGAGGATCCTCACATCCATGCGCATCTCTGGAGGATCCCCACATCCATGTGCATCTCTGGAGGATCCCCACATCTATGCACATCTCCGGTGTACGCCCACGTAATGCATATCTCCAGCACTAACCGGATTTAGTAGATTATTTTTAAAAATACATAAATTTGGGAAGGTTTCAGTTTGGGGGAGATATGGAGAGAGTTGGAGGAGGAAATAGAGGTGTAGATGTGATCATATTTTTTTATTGTATATATGTACGACATTCTCAAAATTGAAGACAAAAAATTAAAGGCACTCAGAAGCTGCTGACCACTGACAATTTATGATCAATGGAAAGATAATGAAGTGTTGCAATCAAAATGGAAGCAAACATTTGGGCTTTGGACTATCTGGCTCTTCATTATCTAACTTTATAAGGGAGGTAGCATTTACTTCACAGATTCCTGCAGTTCCTATATAAGCATACACAAAGAAGAACCACTGAATCACAGAGCAGCAGATTCGGCATGGAGAACCTAAGCATCACCATCAAGCTAGAAATAAGTGAATATTATATTTAGAGTTTAGTCCTTCGAGAACAGAGACAAATGGAACATCGAATAGTGATAGGGAGTTTAGGAATTTGAAAGCAATTATTTTTTTCAGATGAGTATTTTCCTTGAAATCTTACACGCACGCGCGCACACACACACACACACCTCATGAGCAAGCTACACCAAGAACACAGTATATTCTATAAGAGACAAAACATTTCCATACAGCAGTCTTTGCAATTATTTAAAAAATATTAGGAAATTACATTGGTATTTCCTCAATTCATTTATAAGGAACATGTGCCCTATGTAGTGGTATCTTACCTAATAGGCTAGGTATTTTTAGGTTTTAATTTGTATTTCTTAGAAAGCTAAAAGCTAAATGTGGACTTGCATGAGTGGCATTTCTCAGAACCATTGGATGGATAGCAATTGAATACTAAAGCTCTAAGAAATCTTTTGGATTTTCCAGGGCAAACTTCTCCCTTATTCATGCTCTTCTTTTTTCTTTTTCCCAAAGCGAATACATCAAGGCTCAAAGGGATTAAAGAGTCAACAACTTTATCAAGATTACAGAGACTGTCAGGGCAGAGCCAAAACTAAGGCCATGGCATTCTGGGGGCGGGCTCTCCTTTACTGTCTCTGCCGCAGTAATGTAGGTCACAGAGCATGGGGCGATGACACCCAGGGTTTCTGCATGCTTTGCCCACGTTCATCTCTACCGTTCCCCAGAGTGTGCAGAGACATTTCTGGAAAAGTGCTGTTTTCTCTTTCCATGGACTGTAGCTCAGCTGTTAGATGGCATGTGCGATCATAATGAAATCAGTGAGCCATGGTGTCTTCCAGCATCTTATTCCTTTTTATGCTTAACCAGAACCTCTACAGCTAGCTACACAGAAGAACCGGTCCTTTTAACTGTTTAAATTTCCAAAGTTCTGGTTATGCGTGCTGGCTCTATACCGCTTGAGCGTATCTTCATTGGTTTAAGGGAAGTCTCTTATAAGCTAATGTCAGTTTGCTCTAAAACAGTCTAAATGTTTATTCTCAAATCTATCCTTAGGTCAGGAAGAAGCAACACAGTTTTCAGTCCAGCACTCATCTATGGACCCCACTCTGAGAATCAGATCTAAGACCCATATGAGATAGCATCATACACCATAGTATGTTTTTCCTTCTGTGACACACTATGCTACAAACGCAACAAATGACATTGATTCCTCCCTCAAAACGCAAGAGCTCAAAAGAGGACAGGGATGTGTGCTCTCCCCTGTCCCCTCACCTCTACAGGAATCTCCTGGAGAAACACGGCCCCTCCTCAGCTGTAAAGGAGATGTCTTCACAGAGCCAGTTTGGCAGCTGGTTCAGATGACTTTGTTGGGAGATGGACTGCCTAGATTTAGGTCACGACTTGGCACTTACAAGTAGTGTAATTCTTCTGTGTAGTCCTGCGTCTTTGTTTTTTCCTTTATAAAGAAGCCAGGTGCAGAGTAAGTACTCAAAAAAAAAAAAGTTAGCTATTGTAACTGTCCAAAACTAGCCTTGGTTAATGAGCTCGTCATCTGCTGCCTCCTTACCCCTCAGGGATCTGACATCGTCATTTCCAGCCTTGTCCCTGTTAACTTCATCTGCTGGACTGAATGTCTCTTATGTTTATTCTTGATAATCCTTCCTTTCATGCCCGGCCCCACTTTTGCAAGAGAGAACTTATACTTGATAATCCTTCCTTTCATGCCCGGCCTCACTTTTGCAAGAGAGAACTTATACTACGTGCCTGTATTTCCTTACCTCGTACTTTTCTCCTGTTCATTTATGCAACTCAATGTATTAAAGGAGTAGGTTCTATAAAGGAACTTGCTAGAATCTAAATTAGGCTAGGAGTCCTACGGAAGACTTCCTGAAGCAGACAAAATCCACATCAGGGCTCCAAGTTGCGAGGACTCTTTAGGCTGATGAAACAGTATGGAGTATTTGAAGAGCTGAAAGGGAAGTGAGCACAGGCCAGACAGAAAACATGTGGGGGAGAAACTGAAATATTTCAAGAGACACATCTAGAATGGCAAGTGGGAGCATGCATGTCAAAAACTGTACTTTAACCTTGGGCCTGGGAAGGCAGGCCCTGAGTGGCTTCTGAGTCTACTAAGATAACTCCGGCCTAAGAAAGAGCGTCTTGGAAAGTTCTAAGGTCAGTGAAATAATCCTATTTGCCTTAAAAAAAAAAAAAAAACACTAGATTATAGGGGACCCAGGAAGGCACTAACAGTATTTTGTTTGTTTGTTTTTTAAGTGTCAGGACTCTGTAAAGTTGAAGTTCTGAAAGACTAGTGTTACAGGGGAGGGTAGGACCTGAGAAGGATGCTTTACACCAAGGTGAGATGGCAGGTGCCTGGGAGCATGCCCTGCCTGCAGAGATGGCCTTTTGCCAGAGCTCTCGCTAGTCACTGAACTCTCATAAGAGCTTCAAGATGTGATTTTAGCATATGAGGAAGCTCTAAGCTCCTCAAGTTCAGTGCAGCCTGGGACAAGCGAGGTTCTAAATCTGGGGAGAAGACACATGCCTATAGGTTGGGATCTTGCAATAATCCCTCAGACGTGGGGTGGTCTCTCAAGGTTTTTGGAAACGTTCTTGACTTCCTGCAAAGACAAGACGTGAATGACCCACTGTATGAGCAGCCTTGTCATAGTCCTCCAGAATGACTAGACACACATACAGCTTGTGGGGCAAAAGTGAATATCACACTCACCAGCGCTGATTGGGATCCAAGGAGGCAATGAATGATCAGGGAAAATGTCTATGGATGAAGTGGAGAGAATAAGTTCATGCAGGGCTAAAGAGCATGGACATGCATCTTAAGAAAGACAATATTGAGAAGCAGAGAGAAGCCAGAAAGCCAAACCAGGGGACAAAGCAATACCGGAAGGAGGAGTGGGAAGTCGAGCCTCATTCAGCATCTGGAAGTGGGTGCTGGGCTGCAGAAAGAAGGAAACCAGCTGCGTTAGGTGCGGGACATAGGTAAACCCGCACCAGAAAAGCAATTATTTTTAGTAGGGAGTATTTCGTACGGCATGGTGGAACACTAATAGCTTCAGTCCTGGTTGATTCAGTGACCTGGAACCAGATTAATGCCACTTGGAGACACACAACCGGTAAAATAAAATCGGAACTGTGGGGATTTTGACGAGGTCCCTATGAAGACGATTTTCACCGAGCCTGTGACACGGAGCTCCTCTCGGGTCATTCTGGATACGGCACATTTTTCTTGGCTGCACATGTGTGTGTCTGATGGGGCTTCAGAGGACCACAGTGAAACTCACAGGACGGCTGCAAAAGCTGCACTTGGTTTTCCTCTGAAACCCTAAAAGCGGAAGGGCAGAGGGCATGATTGAGAACTCTGGAAGAAGAAATGGGTCCGGTCCCAACAAACCCCTCTTTAAGACGGTTTGGGTTTGTTGCTTTCGATGCCATTGTCGCTTACAGCCCCAATCTTCGTGGGGCCTCCTTTCACCGTGCCCAAAGGTGGCCAATGCCTCATTCTATGCAGGGATGAAAATTTTCTCTAAATTAATTTCATTTTACATTTATCTTGGGTAACTGTCTTTACAGCACGTGGAATTATAGGTTTGTAGTTATTGTCTTTTAGCACTTAAATATATTATTTCAGTTTCTCCTATTTCCAGTTCTTATATTAGGAACTAAACTGTCTGATATAATTGTGGCTTTTAAAAAGATAGTTTTCTCCCTCTGGCTGCTTTTAAAAACGTTTTTCTCTTTGTCTGGCATTTTAGTATGAGGTGGTGCAAATTAAGTTTTGTTCTTTGGAGTTTTTGTCTTGATTTAAAACCTGTTTTAAAGCCTCCTTTTAGTCACTAGCTTTTCAAGTACTTTTTTTTTTTTAGGCTTTTTATTTTTTTGTGAACGCAATATGATCACATCACTTCCCCTCGCTTTTCTTCCCTCCAGTACATATACCACTCCCTTCCTCTCTCATTAAAACTCATGGCCTCTTTTCTTTAATTGTTGTTACATTAATGAGTGTGTAAATATATAGATACAACCTGCTAAGTCCATATTTAAATACCATTTTTACCCTACACTGTCTTCATTGTCTTCTCTTTTATTGAATTCTCTAAGTTTTTTCATTATTTTTTAAAACATATATACTAGAATTCCTCTTTATTTCTAATGTGTCCCTTCCTTCTCTTCTGTATTTTTCATATTTTTGAGTTTTCATTGTTACATTCTGAATAATTTACTATCTGTAGTTCACTAGTTATTTCCTCAACTGCCTTTTATCTTCTGACAAATCCATTTGTTGAATTCAGTTTGATTTTAGACTCTTAAAGCCATAATTACAACTTCATACTTCATAAAACTAGTTTCCAAAACTCTACACAAATTCTTAGTTTTTTCCATATAAAATACCAGTTATTTTAGTCACAATGTGATAACAAAGTGTTTGGAGGCTCTGTGTGTATAAATATTCTCCTTTTAAAAGGCTTTACTCATATCTAGGCCCCGTGTGCTTATTATTCTTAAAAACTAAATCAAATATTTATTGAGAAATAAAAACCAATATAAAAAGTTCACTTGTACATGTATACTATGATAAATTCCTGCAAATTTTTTTGTGTGTTTCTATGTGACCTTCATCTTGGTCAGTATGCTCTGACCCGTCCTAGATTCTCCCTTCCTTCTCTCTCTGTCCTCACTCACCAACAGCTAGTATGCCGTAGGTGAGCCTTTCCCTGAAGTTTTCACTTTTATGACTGAAATAATAAAACATTTATCTCAGTTCTATGAAGGAAAAGGAATAAAATTGAGTTTTGTTATTCTACATGCAGCTATCCAGTGTGACCAGCATCAGTTATCAAAGAGTCTGTCTCTTTTACAATGTATAATGTTGGTTTCTTTGTAAAAAAAAAAAACAAGCAACGGTAGGAGTGTGAATTTATATGTGTGTCCTCAATTCTATTCCACTGATCAATACGTTTGCTATTATGTCAATATCATGTTGTTTTTATTACTACACCTATGTACTTTAACTTGAAATATGGGATGGTGATGCCTCCTGCATAAAACTCAACTCCAGATGGATCAAGGACCTTAATATAAGGCCTGTTACCCTGACACTGATAGAGAAGAAAGAGAACTCACTGACCTAGGAAAGAGCTTTATGGACAGGATCTCAGTAGCACAAGAATTAAGGCCAAAAATAAATGGGATATCATAAAACTAAAAAGGTTCTGTACAGCAAAGGACATAATCACTATACTGAATAGGCAACTTTCAGAAAAGTGAAGAAAATCTTAACCAGCTCCAACAGATGGTTAATATCTAGAATATTATAATATACAAAGAATTCAAATAATTAAACAAGAAAACCAACAACTCAACAAATAATGGGTCATGTAACTAAAAGTGTTTGCCAAAAAATGGCAGAGAAACACGTAAAAATGTTCAACATCCTTAGTCTTCAGAAAAATGCAGATTAAAACTTTTATGAGGCTTTACTTATTTTAAAAAATGATAGGTGTGGAGAAAGAGTAACATTTGTTTACTGCTGATGGGAATGCAAACTAGAGCAGTCACTGTGGAAATCAGTATTGAGCGTTACCAAAAGATATCTGCATCAAAATAGCTGTACCATTTGACCCAGTTATTTTACTCTTGGGTATATACCCAAAGGATTCCATATGCTACTCTAGAGATACCTGCTCATTTGTGTTCATTGCTGCTCTACTCACTATAGATAAGAAATGGAAACAGTCCAGATGCCCACTAACTGATGAATAGAAAATTAAAATATAGTATATTTGCACAAAATTTATGCAGCTATTAAAAATGAAATTATAAAATTTACTGGTAAATGGATGGAACTGGAAATAACTGTTTAGAGTGAGGTAATTCAGATGCAGGAAAACATGTCACATGCTTTCTCTCATATGTGTATGTTAGTTTTAAATCCTCAGATATGTGTGTTTCTTTTGGAATACAGATAAAGTTCAGAAAATTACTAAGCGGCCATGAGGAGAGACATCCCAGGGAATTGAATGTATTGGTTTAAAGAATCAAAAGGGAATAATGAAACAGGAAGGGTTAAAGTAGGGCTGAGGAATAGAGAATAGGATAGAGGAGGGAATAGGGAGAGGAATAAGTAACACTAAAGACCTTTTGAAAAAGATATGAAAATCTACTACTGTAGAAATTTCCAAAAATATATATTTATATTACTTATATTGTGGGGGAAGGAGCAGGGAGGGAACAGGGAAAGAGAGAGAGTGTGAGTTAAAATACAGTCACCCTGTAACAGGTCAACAATGCTTATACTAGATAATAGATGTTAACAAATAAAATACCCAGGGTCAGAGATGAGTTTTTCTTTTGGAGTTGTTGACTAGTGCCACCCTAGAACCCTCAAATATTTTAGGCTATTACCATTGCTCTAGTTACTCTATAGAGCTTGATGGGAAGACCATAGTGCTGAAGACATCCTATGTATGAGTCATAGGGCCTGGAGAAATCCAGTGTGGTCTGGGAAGTTTTATCCCAACTGGCTAGCTTTCATAGTGCTGGAAGGTGCTAGGCAAGCTACTAGAGGAGAAAAGTAATTATCAGTCTTACCCAGCTATAACCCCTTCAAGCTTCTGTAAGGATTGACTTGGAAAGGCAGGCTCACTGGGTGTAATAGTGGTGTGAACGTCATGGGAGTAACCAGCCACTTTGTGATTGGATCTGAGTTCCACTCAGTGGAGTGAAACCCATGGCACTGTTCTCAGGCTCTACAGTTCATAGGCTCTAGGAGATAGTTTTCTAATATGATTCTTCTAAGTAGACACAGTCTTAAATGGACTCCTAATGACTTTTCATTATGCCCAGAGATCAGTGTATCTCTCAGTTCTCAACTGAGAAGCTTCTGTTGACAGTAGACAGTGATTAATAAAAGACCTACAACCAGCCAAGGTGCAGATAAGAGGGCTGCAGAATGCCCAGACCTAAAGGGAACATTTATACCACAATCCCCCTCCAAAGGTTCAGGTGTCATGGTGGAAAGAGTGTAAGACCCTGAGGTGGTTGCTATGGAAAAATCCCTTTGTACACTGTGAAGATTTGCTGCTGTGATTGGTTTAATAAACAAGCTGACTGGCCAATAGCTGAACAGCATAAGTTCAGGCAGGAGGGCAAAACTAAGAAGGGCAGAGTCAGAGTAGACGCCATCCATACACAGAGGGAGGAGGAGATGAATGTGCCATGCTAATAAAGGTGCCACCATATGGCAGAGTAAATAAGGGATATGGGTTAACTTAAAATGTAAGAGTTAGTTATTAAAAAGCCTGAGCTACTGACTGGCTTATATATATATATAAATATATAGAATATATAATTATTATTAATATATTATTAATTGTATAATATTAATTATGTATTAATTAATATTATAATTAATATATAATATTAAGCTTTTGTGTGGCAATTTGGGAAGTGGCTGCTGGGTATTTACATCTGAGTGGCTCCAAGACAGGAAACTTCCACCTACAGGTGGTGGAGGACTGTAAGGAAACATTATTTTTTTTTGACACAGCAGGGAAGCCAGACACATGAACTTACAGTGATTGCAACAGAATGTACAAAACCTGTGTAAGTCCAAGCCAGACCAAATCATAGGAAGGCAAGAGGAACTGGGCATGCAATCCCTCTCCAATATGTGGAGCCATTGACAATTGTTAACTGCTTGGAGAGAGACAGTTTTCTCTAAGATTATATGTCCTGGTTAGTCAACCATCTCCACTAGAAGACCACATAGTCAAGAATATTTGGGCAATCCAATTTGGTCAGGGAAGGAGGCTTTATAGGCCGAGAGGCCAACACCCTTATCTAAATCTTTTGGTGACAGTGCCTAGACATTTTTGATTGAGGGCTATGTACCACATTAGCAAATTTGTAGGAAGAAGTTTACATTTAGGATGATGCTACCTTTCTCTAGAGGAATTTGACATTTGCTCCTGTCTATCACAGCCTTGATCAGCAGATTATGCTGACTATAAGGTGAGCAGTCATCTTTTCAAGGGCTGGTGTTGGATTCCCTCTGGTTCTGCTGGTGTCAGCCTTTGTAAGTCCTAACTCAAAGATCTTCCTGGCCACATGCATTCCAGTCCTCATCCTTAATCTTCTCATGGCTGTAAAGATTCTGCCCCATGTGCTAGAGAGTTGGTTCAGTGGTTAAGAGCACTAGCTGCTTTCCCAGAGGACCCAGGTTCAAGTCCTAGCTCCCACATGGCAGTTTACAACCGTCTCTAATTCCAGCTCCAGGAGATCTGATGCCCTCTTCTGGCCCCCAAAGTTACCAGATAAGTACATGATATGCAGACATACATGCAGATAAAACACCCATACACACAAACCAAATAAATCAAAGCTCTGCTCAGACCCTCAGGTTTTCAGGCCTGCACCTCTAAAGGTAGAAAATGGCTCTAGGCAAAGAGTGGCTCCGCATACCGTTCTTCACACACTGAAGTCTGACACATGGCATTGTCCACATTCTACTAAGTCTGAAAATGCAGCCCTTTGTTCTCTAGTCAAGGATAAGACAGTCTATCATGTCCTTTCTCCTATGAGTTTATTAAAGGTATGCATTATTATTTCTGTCCTTCCCGTCTGAGTCACTGACTCAATGCTATATATCTTTAAAGCCCAAAGACACCAATTTATATACATCTTATAGGTCCATGTGCAAAGAAGGGCCTCATGCCAATGAATCCCTCTTTCTTCTTTTTCTCTCTTGAGTTCTTTTATTATTTGTCACACCAACTCCAGTGTCGTCTGTGTGACATGACATACGTCATTATGTCGGATCAGAGCTATATGTTCTATGGGACTAGGCTTCCTGGAGGTCAATGGCAGATGGCCCAGGATTGGCCGCTGTTGAGGCATGACGGGTTTCTCGATTAGCTGGCTATGTGGGATATGGGCTTTGCACAATCTCTTTTATAATAATGATATTCTTTATACCTACAAGACAAGGATTATCTCTTCAGGAACAGCTCTGTGATAGGGAAGCACAGTATAGGAATATATATGACTACAGCAGAATCCTTGCCATACACAGGGGTGTATGGTGAGCAAGGGAATAGATGGGTTAATGTTGATGGACAAAGAGTGTTATATTATACTTTGACTTTTATGGATAGGCTTGCTAGATCCTGACCCCCATGGTGTCTGCTGTATAAGAAGGTACAAAAAAGTATATTTCGGCAGGTGCAGAGAGCTGTCAGGCATATTTGGTCACTAGATGAGATAAAGAAAGGGTTAGAAAGAGGAGTTTGGTGAGGGCCATGATAGCATAATGAGACAGAAACTTTCTGTTCCTAGACAAGATGAAACCACTTGTCTGAGGTTTATGTTCCCAGGGACAAGAGTTCCTCTTCAAGGATGTTTTATGTCTGACACCTGTTCCTGATAATATGCTTTTCTTAGAAATTGCTGATGTAACCAAAAGAAGCTTTCATACTGTGCCAACTGATGATACATGACCTTCTGATTTGTTCTTTGCTTGAATACTATATAATGAAAACATGAATTCAATAAAATTACAGCAGATTCAAACCACTCTCTTGTGTGTTGTGTCTGTCTGTCATCACTGACCTTATGCCTTCCTGAGTACCAAGACCCTGCTTCTCCCATGGTCTAAGTGGCTTCACTGAGCTGGTCCGTGGCAGTTATTTATATCATAGTAGTCACCAAAAACAATGTTTTCTTATTTTGCTCTCTGATGGCTTTAAGTGCATTTATGTGAGTTCAACTTGTGAGCTGGTCTCTTTCCACTCACTGTGGTCCTTAGTGCCCAGCATGAGGCTTAGATGCAGTAGTGTTTGGTTAGTGTAGATTGCTTCACAGAATAAAACAAAAAATTATTGGGAGAAACCAGAATAAAACTTTCAGGATAAGACTGTGACTCACAAAAAAGGCAAACAAACCTATCCTGTTTCTCTGCTTTTAAAAATAAGATCCAATGAAATTTCCTGACCTTTTAGCAAGCTCAATATTTTATTTTATGTACGTTTTTTATTAATTATTTGAGAATTTCACACAGAATGTTTTGCTCATATTCATCCCTCTCCAGAGCTTCTCCCAGAGCTACCCGTATGTCCTCATTAAAAAAAATTCAGTCCGGTTAGTGCTGGTTAACACTCTGGGATGTGCAGCCATTCATGGGACCAGGTTTGTTCTACCAGGGAGGGGCCCCAGTCTTAAAGAACAGTAACTCTCTAATATCTCCTCAGCTAGAAGTTGGACTTCATGAACACCTGAATTAACACCCAATGAAATTTCCTAACTTCCTAGCAAGACCAAACTTTTGGTAGCCATGTTCCTTGAAATCTTGAAAATGGGGAGGGCAGGCAGACAATTATAAGGATATTCGCCCTAGTAAAACCATGGCTCCTAATATGTTCATGCTTGTAACATGCCTCACATCACCCAATGATTTTCATAGTATCTGTGAAATGCTTGAGTCCAGGGGGTCCTTGTCTCATAGCCTACAGTTTCATGACAGCATCTAAGAGATTTTTTCAGAGTCTACACATATCACATGCATTGCTGATTGCTACAGTGTAGGGAAGAATTGAAACATCTGGTGGAAATATGCTGTTGGAAGAGTCTCCTGTGCAGGGAATAGCACATCATAGTAGCACCATGCCTAGAAGAGGGATTCAAAGCCTTGGGTCATTTGACTCAGCTACAATAGGGGAAGTTATTTGCTCAAGATGAACACTGCATGGAATTTTATTCTATAAATATAAGAAAGAACATGGAAGTGTTTGTTTGGGAGAGGAGTTAAATGAAACAACACAGAATGTTAATGTTTATATTCTGAAAGTCTTTTTAGCAATAAACCATGGGTCCAAGTGATAAACAATAACTGCAGCACATCCTTTTGTCCAGCTAGTAGAGTTTGGTAGGAATTAGATGACAGCAAGATACTGAAAAAACTGTAAGATTGATATGTAAGTGTAGTTGGCTCTTTGCTGTGGGAATCAAATACTCTTAAGTCCAAACTATTGCTGTAGGTTCTCAACCTGTGGGCCATTACCCCTTTGACAAACTTCTATCTCCAAGAATATTTACACTGAGATTCATAACAGTAGCAAAATTACAGTTAGAAAGTTACAACAAAAATAACTTCAAGGGACTGTACTAAAGGGTAAGAGCATAGGAATGTTGAGAGCCACTGGTGTAGGTGGACATCACTGCATTGTTTATGCCATCCCAACACAATATTTAATCTCACTATACTCTGCAAACACCCAGGGGGAACTGTGGGCTTGCCAAGAAGGGTTAATAACATCCGAGACTTAAAAGTGAATGGTTGGCTTTGACTGCAAACAATATAAACCATGGTTAAGAGTAAGCATTCTTTACTTCATGCACAAATTACAGATTGTGGTCTAGAGACACAGAGTTGTCAGAGCTCACTTCTTTGCAATTACTTTTGTCTATCTCATAGCTCCCAGAGGGCTGCTGCTGCACTTTCCTACACACTTGTAATTAAGGTACGGAGGAGAGGAGCAGAAAGGGGGAAACACCTATGTTAGAGAGCCAGAAACCTGTTCAGACCTCCACAGAGATCTTGTACTTCATTTTCTCAACCGTCATAGGGCTACATTTTGTTGCGGTTCAAAGTAATCTGAGAAAGTGATGTTTTAGTACATGTAGATGTGGGAGATTGACAGGCTTGAAGATAAAATGAAATCATTTTATCATAGCAGGATGCTTTGGGAACGTCAATGATGCCAGTCTAGAATAAATACCAAACCTCTGTATGCCTGTGCTTGGAGATGGCAGTCATGGGAACTGGCTAAATACATATTCCCACTGGCTAGGACATCTGAAGGTGGGGACAAACATCTGTATCGGGAAGGAGATAAAGTGTGAAGAATGGCTAACTTCTGCAATTGATCCTAGACTTGGTAAGAGTAGCATACACAGCCATTCACTTAAATGATCTTTGCACCCAAGATGGTGAGAAACTTGGCTTTGCTTAGCTCCATGAGAGGGCGCCTGGACAGGCAAGCACAGTCAAGTTCGGAGAGAGTCGGACTCTCTGGCAGAAGCTCAGAAGTGCATATTTTAGCATAACTCTAGACGGCAGGGTTGTCCTTGTGGTCTGCTCTTGGGTAGAAAAGGAGGTTCAAACTCCCAGATGTGATGATCATTTCTGGAAATGTCTTTAAAAGTGAAAAGAAAAGCAGCTAAGTGGCTGAAGAACCGGAACAATTGCACATCCTAGACAAATGCCTGGGAACAATAGAAGTGATTTGGCAGGGGGATGATACATTTAATCAGCTAAAAAAACAAAACAAAACAAAACAAAACAAAAAAAACCAAGACCTGATTTGTGAGTGACTGAACTGACAGAGAGCGTCAAGGTGCTCTTGGTTAGTTTCTGCCAGGTTGAAAACAGGGCATAATACATATCCAAAGCAACACTTGCATTTGCCTAGGTAGCCACAAAGTCCTCAGTTTCTGAAGAACTGTTAAGATAGGTGGGGCCTTATATTTCTTAGTTTCATCTGTGGAAGCCAGAACCCCAGACAGAATATAGGCTTTGTTGGAAATTGGCGTGGCTACTTCCCAAGAACACAGCTGGTTCTTAAGTAGGAGGTGTGGGGGTGGGGCATGGGAAGAAGTGCTGCCTGGACGGGAGTGGCACTTCCCATTAGGGTGCCTCAGTCAGTCAATAGCAGAGCCATGGCTGTGCCTTTCACAGCCTCCACATCACCTAGGCTCCTAGAGTTTCCTCCCAAACACCCAAGTGCTGCTTCAGCAGAGAGACTTCCTGGGCTTTGTAACAAGAGCCGAACAGGGGCAGGGGCTGCAGTGGCGGTCAGATGTGTTGCCCAGATCCTCTCTCCAGGCCTGACCACCTACTGGTTGGTGTCTGCTGTCTCCTGGCTTGCCTGGGTGGCGGAGGGCGTCTTGTGCTGACTGCCAGATCCTGACTTTTGTTGTTGTTCTCTGCTCCTCTCATCCACCCTTAAGTGCTTAACAGCTCACCCTATTGGGATATTCAGTTTTGCAAACTGGGGATCTTTAGCCACTGTATTAAAGGTCCCTTTGGGGTTTGCCTCAGTTGAGCCGGTTAAGTAGCTGAAACAAACAGTGGTTCATTACAGAATTTTTAACTGCTAGAATACTCAGCTACGTGGTGTGTTTAGTTAGCCCTCCCCCACCCCAAGTTTGCCCTTTCCTCTGTGGGGTCCTTGGCCCATGCTGACATCAGCAATCCAGAGGGGTCCTTAGCCTAGGAACAGATCCTGCCCCTGCACTGAGGAAATCCAGCCAGAGGGCACTCCTTTCCATCTTCGGGGTCCTTAGATCCACCAGCACAACCAGCTCCAGTACCGTGAGGCCCTAACAGAGGACAGACCAAGAAAATTCTCCAAATAACACTATCACTCACAACAAAGACTGGATCAAGACGTCAAGACCCTCCTGGCTGTATTTGAAGGAAGAGATGGGCAGGCGCCAATGCAAGAATTCCTCGAAGAACATAAAAAGCATCATGACAACACCAGAATCCAGTGAGCACGCAACAAGAAGACTTGAACACCCTATTCCAGAAGAAGTAGAAGAAAACGACTTTAAACATTACTTAAAGAAAATGATGGATACCTTTAAAGAGGAAGTGAAAAACTCCCTTAAAGAAATGGAGGAGAAGACAAACAAAAAGCAGGAAGAAATTAATAAATCCCTCAAAGAAACCCAGGAAAATCAAGAAAAAGCAATTAAACAGGTGAAGGAAACAGTTCAAGACTTGAATATTGAAATAGAGGTAATAAAGAAAACACAAACCGAGGGAAGGCTGAAGTTGGAAAATCTGGGTAAATGAACATAGACAAGTATAACCAACAGAATACAAGAGATAGGAGAAAGAATCTCAGACGCTGAAGATACTATAGAGGAAATAAACTCACTGATTAAAGAAAACAACAAATCCAACAAATTTGCAACACTAAACATCCAGGAAATCTGGGACACCATGAAAAGACCAAACCTAAGAATAATAGGGGTAGAAGAAGGAGAAGAATTACATCTCAAAAGCACAGAAAATATATTCAACAAAATTATAGAAGAAAACTTTCCCAACATAAAGAAGGATATTCCTTGAAGGTACAAGAAGCATACAGAACACCAAATAGACTGGATCAAAAAAAAATCCCCTCGCCATATAATAATCAAAACACAAAACATACAGAATAAAGAAAGAATATTAAGAGCTGCAAAGGAAAAAGGGCAAGTAACATATACAGGTAAACCTATCAGAATTACACCTGACTTCTCTATGGAAACCATGAAAGCTAGAAGGTCTTGGATAGATGTGCTGCAGACACTAAGAGACCATGGATGCAAGCCCAGACTACTATACCCAGGAAAGTTTGCATTCACCATCGATGGAGAAAACAAAATATTCCAGGACAAAAACAGATTTAAACAATTCGTAGCCACAAACCCAGCTTTAGAGAAAGTACTAGAAGGAAAATCACAAACCAAGGAAGCCAACAACACCCACAGTAGCAGAGACATCTGACAACCCTCCATCAGCACAACTCAAAGAAGGGAAACACACAAACACTACCACCAAAAAAAAATAACCAGAGTTAACAACCACTGGTCATTAATAACACTTAATATCAATGGACTCAACTCACCTACAAAAAGGCACAGGTTAAGAAAATGGATACAAAAACAGTATTCAACATTCTTCTGTTTACAAGAAACACACCTCAACCACAATGACAGACATTATCTCAAAGTTAAGGGTTGGGAAAAGGTTTTTCAATCAAATGGCCCTAAGAAACCAGCAGGTATGGCTATACTAATATCTAACAAAATCGACTTAAACTAAAATCAATCAGAAGAGATGGAGATGGACACTTCATACTCATAACAGGAAAGATTCATCAAGATGAAGTCTCAATCCTGAATATCTATGCCCCTAATATAAAAGCACCAACATATGTAAAAGAAACGTTACTAAACTCAAAGCACACATCAAACCCCACATACTAATAGTAGGAGATTTCAACACTCCTCTCTCACAAATGGACAGGTCAACCAGACAGAAACTTAGCAGAGAAATAAAAGAACTAACAGATGTAATGAATCAAATAGACTTAATAGACATCTGTAGAACATTCTACCCAAACAGGAAAGAATATACCTTCTTCTCAGCATCTCATGGAACCTTCTTGAAAATTAATCACATACTAGGCAACAAAGCAAATATTCACAGATACAAAAAAAAATTGGAGTAACCACCTGTGTCTTATCAGATCACCATGGAGTTAAGTTAGAATGTAACAACAATTCCACCCCCAGAAAGCATACAAACTCATGGAAACTGAACAGTCAACTACTGAACCACTCCTGGATCAAGGAAGAAATAAAGAAAGAAATTAAAGTCTTCCTTGAATTCAACAAAAATAAAGACAGAACATAGACTAACCTATGGGACACTATGAAAGCAATGCTAAGAGGAAAGTTCATAGCACTTAGTGCCCACATAAAGAAAACGGAGAAAGCACACATTAGTGATTTAAACAGCACACCTGAAAGCTCTAGAAAAAAAAAAGAAGCAGACTCACCCAGGAGGAGTAGAAGACTGGAAATAATCAAACTGAGGGCTGAAATCAACAAAATAGAGACACAGAAAACAATCCAAAGAATCAATGAAATGAAGAGCTGGTTCCTTCAGAAAATCAACAAGATCGACAACCTTTATCCAAACTAATCAAAAGGCAGAGAGAGAACACTCAAATTAACAAGATCAGAAATGAAAAGGGGGACATAACAACAGACACTGAGGAAATTCAAAGAATCATTAGGTCTTACTACAAAAGCTTGTTTGCATAAAATTGGAAAATGTAAAAGAAATGGACAGTTTTTTAGATAAATGCCATATACCAAAATTAAATCAAGACCAGGTGAACAATTTAAATAGACCTATAAGTTGCAAGGAAATAGAAGCTGTCATCAAAAACCTCCCAACTAAAAAAAGTCCAGGACCAGATGGTTTTAATGCAGAATTCTACCAGAACTTCCCAAAAGAGCTAATACCTATACTCCTTAATGTGTTTCACATAATAGAAGCAGAAGGGTCATTGCCAAACTCTTTTTATGAAGCTACAGTTACCCTGATACCAAAACCACACAAAGACTCAACCAAGAAAGAGAATTATAGACCAATCTCACTTATGAACATCGATGCAAAAATTCTCAGTAAAATACTGGCAAACCGAATCCAAGAACACATCAAAAAAATCATCCATTATGATCAAGTAGGCTTCATCCCAGAGATGCAGGGCTGGTTCAACATACGAAAATCAATCAATGTAATCCATCATATAAATAAACTGAAAGAAAAAAACCATATGATAATTTCATTAGTTGCCGAAAAAAGCATTTGACAAAAATTCAACACCCCTTTATAATAAAGGTCTTAGAGAGATTAGGGAATACAAGGATCATATCTGAATATAATAAAAGCAATATACAGCAAGCCAACAGCTAACATCAAATTAAATGGAGAGAAACTCAAAGCAGTTCCACTAAAATCAGGAACAAGACAAGGCTGTTCACTCTCTCCATATCTCTTTAATATAGTGCTTGAAGTTGTAGCAATAGCTATAAGACAAAATAAGGAGATCATGGGGATTCGAATTGGAAAGGAAGAAGCCAAACTTTCATTATTTGCAGATGATATGATAGTGTACATAAGTGACCCACAAAACTCTACCAAATAACTTCTACAGCTGATAAATACCTTCAGTGAAGTGGCAGGATATAAGATCAACTCAAAAAAATCAGTAGCCCTCCTATACACAAAGGATAAAGAAACAGATAGGGAAGTCAGAGAAACATCACCTTTCACGACAGCCACAAATAGCATAAAGTATCTTGGGGTAACATTAACCAAGGAAGTGAAAGATCTATTTGACAAGAACTTTAAGACCTTGAAGAAAGAAATTGAGGAGGATACCAGAAAATGGAAGGATCTCCCATGCTCCTGGATTGGTAGGATCAATACAGTAAAAATGGCAATTCTACCAAAGGCAATCTATAGATTCAATGCAATCCCCATCAAAATCCCAACAAAATTCTTCATAGACCTTAAGAGAACAATAACTAAGTTTATATGGAAAAACAAAAAGCCCAGTATAAATGTACTACATTTTTTTTTATCCATTCTTCTATCAAGGGGTATTTAGGTTGTTTCCAGTTTCTGTCTATGACAAATAAAGCTGCTATGAACATAGTTGAGCACATGTCCTTGTGGCACGACATTTACACAATGGAGTACTATACAGCAGAAAAAAATAACGACAGCCTGAATTTTGCAGGAAAATGGATGGAACTAGAAAGCATTATTTTGAGTGAGGTAACCCAGACACAGAAAGACAATTATCACATGTACTCACTCATAGGTGCTTTTTAAACATAAGGCAAAGAAAACCATCTTACAAACCACAATCCCAGAGAATTGAGACAACAATATGGACACTAAGAGAGACCTACATAGATCTAATCTACGTGGGAAGTAGAAAGTATAAAAACACAAGATCTCCTGAATAAATTGGGAGCATGGGGACCTTGGGGGAGGGTTGAAGGAGGGAGGAGAGTGGCAGGGAGCGGAGCAGAGAAAAATGTAGAGCTCAATAAATATCATGGGAAAAAAAAGCCCAGGATAGCCAAAAGAATCCTATCCAATAAAGGAACTGCTGGAGGCCTTACCATCCCTGACTTCAAACTCTATTACAGAGCCACAGTAATGAAAACAGCTTGGTATTGGCATAAAAACAGAGACGTTCACCAATGGAATCGAATCAAAGACCCGGATATTAATCCACAAACCTATGAACACCTCATATTTGACAAAGAGGCTAAAATTATACAATGGAAGAATGAAAGCATTTTTAACAAATGGTGCTGGCATAACTGGATGTCACCCTGTAGGAGAATGAAATTAGACCCTTATCTATCACCATGCCCAAAACTCAAGTCCAAATGGATTAAAGATCTCAATATAAATCCAACCACACTTAACCTGATAGAAGAGAAAGTGGGAAGTAACCTGCAATACATGGGCACAGGAGACTACTTCCTATGTAAAATCCCAGTGGCACAGACAATAAGAGCAACAATGAACAAATGGGACCTCCTGAAACTGAGAAGCTTCTGTAAAGCAAAAGACACTGTCATTAAGACAAAAAGGCATCCTACTGAATGGGAGAAGATCTTCACTAACCCTACATCAGACAAAGGTCTGATCTCCAAAATACACAAAGAACTCAAGAAACTAGACATTAAAATTCTAAATACCCCAAGTAAAAAATGGGGTAATGATCTGAACAGAGAATTCTCAACAGAAGAAGTTTGAATGTTAAGGTCATGTTCAACTTTCTTATCCATCATGGAAATGCAAATCAAAACAACATTGAGATACCATCTTACACCTGTCAGAATGGCTAAAATCAAAACCACCAACGATTGCCTATGCTGAAGAGGATGTGGAATAAGGGAAACTCTCATCCATTGCTGGTGGGAATACAAACTTGTGCAACCTCTTTGGAAATCAGTGTGACAATTTCTCAGGAAATTGGGAATCAACCTACTTCAGGATCCAGCAATACCACTCTTGGGAATATACCCAAGAGACGTCCAATCATACTACAAAAGCATTTGTTCAACTATGTTCATAGCAGCATTATTTGTAGTAGCCAGAACCTGGAACCAACCTAGGTGCCCCTCAATGGAAGAATGGATCAAGAAAGTGTGGAATATATACACATTAGAATACTACTCAGCAGTAAAAAACACTGACATCCTGAATTTTGCATGCAAATGGATGGAAATAGAAAATACTATCCTGAGTGAGGTAACCCAAACCCAAAAAGACGATTATGTTATGTACTCACTCATTAGTGGACCCTAGCCATAAAACAAAGGACACTAAGCTTATAGCTCACAAGCCCAGAGAAGCCAAAGAGCAAGATGAACCCAAAGAAAAATATATAGATCCTCCTGGAAATTGGGAGCAAACAAGATTGCCAGGCAAAAGTTGGAAGCATGGGGGCAGGGATAGAGGGGGGGTAGGGGGTGGAGGAAAGGGAGAGGGGGAAGGAGAAGGGAAGTACTTGCGAGAGCTTGGGGGAGTGGGAGGGTGAAGATGGAGGAAATGTGGATGTTGGAGAAGGGAATAAGATATCTACATTAAGGGAGTCATTTTAGGACTGGCAAGATACTTGGCTCTAGAGGGGATCCCAGGTGTCCATGGGGATGTCCCCAGCTAGGTACTTGGGCAGCAGAGGAGGGTGCCTGAACTAGCCTTGTCTCATAGTCACATTGATGAGTATCTTGATCACCACCATAGAAATTTCGTCCGATGGACGGAGATAGAGACAGAGACCCACATTCACATCAGAGCAATGGACTGAGCTCCCAAGGTCCAGTCGAAGAGCAGAAGGTGGGAGAAGATGAGCAAGGAAGTTAGGACCGTGAGTGACTTGTCTATCCACTGAGACAGTGTGCCTGAACTAATGAGAGCTCACCAAATCCAGCTGGACTGGGACTGAACAAGCATATGATCAAACCGGACTCTCTGAATGTGGCTGCCAATGGGGGCAGACTGAGAAGCCATCAACATAGGACACTAGGACCTATCTCTTCTGCATGTATTATCTTTTTGGGAACCTAGTCTATTTGGATGCACACCTTCCTAGGCTGGGATGGAGCAGGGAGGGCCTTAGACTTCCCACAGGGCAGGTTACCATGCCCTCTCTTAAGGATGCAGGGGGAGAGAGGAGGGGTATGGGGGAGCCGGAGGGGATTGGGAGAAGGGGAGGAAGTGTAAATTTTTGAATGAAAAAATTTTAAAAAAAGAGGAAAAATGGGAAAAAAATAATCCTGGCATAAGGGTAACATTTCACATTGACTGATATGGGGGCCTTAACAGTTAATATTTGAGTGTATATAATAAAGGTGTGTGAAAGTTTGGATAGACTATAAAACTAGACAAGAGATGACGAGACAAGCAGGACTAAAAAGTGTTGGGGTGGGTGAACAAATGGGTGTTTGTGATATGAAAGTAGAAAGGAACTGGCTTCTAGGGGTGGGAGAGTACAAAGGAAGGACCATGAGATTGGGAAGAAGAGGTGGGCCAGAAAAAAACCAAATTTTGTTTAAAAATGTCACAGTGAAACCCAATTTATTGTAAGATGATAGGGAATTTAGAAAAGGGAGTGACAAGATGGCTCAGTGAGTTGTGCGTCAAGGTACTTGCTGCACAACCGAGTGTCATGAATCCAATACTTAAAACCTACCAAAGGGCTAAAAGAGAGAATCAAATCCACAATTTTACACAATGATCTCTATGTATGCTACATAGTATGCATGCAACCAAACTCACACACTACAATAACAAATCAATAAGGTTTTTAATTAGGAAAAAGATACATTCATTACGTCTCATTAAGTTGCTAATCAAGATAAACTATCATGCGTGAAATGATGGCTACAAGGTGTGTGACTTATTATTTTACTGTATAACTGTAGTAAAGAAGAGAACTAAGCTGTTCTTTAAGTTCCATGAGAGCCTTTACAGTTTTGTTTTGTTTTTTGTAGTTGGGAGGATTACATTGAAGTTTGATACAAATACATGGGTGCATGAATGTTTAGATAGTTAAGGGAGAAATACATCAATTGTTTTTCTAAAGGATCCTCCATTTCTGTTCTTAAGGAATGTGAGGACCATACTCTGAGCTGTCCTTGCCTAGGCTGTAAGCCAAACATATTCTGTCTAAGCATCTGGGACCAGTGTAATAAGCAAAATTGAGAATCTTCGTACAAATAATCCTGGCATAAGGGTAACATTTCACATTGACCTACAGGGAAAAGGAAAATGTGCATGTAAATGTGCTCTAATATTTTTTTTAAATTGTATTTGATGTTACAAATAATGCTGGTCAAGCTTAATTTAGTAGACTGAGAATCACAGTCTATGAAATATTCTTAGCCCATTTTCTATCCCATCCTGTTGATCTCATGGTTATTGAGGACATCTACTGAGAGAGTTTGTGTACAAATTTTCTATACAAAATATCTTATGGTATACAAATAAAGGGCAACTGATTTTGATTTATGCTTGAAGACAGGATAGGTGTGCTATTGAGCAAATAAGTCGTTGTGGATAGGTGAGCCACAGGGATAACTCTCAAACAAGGGAGTAATGGAGTCGCTTCCTCCTCTGCGGGCAAAGAGTGAACACATCCCTGGAATAGGGTCTGTCAGCGTTTCTGCCATGGGCCCAGGAGGTGAGTGTGTAAGCTGATCCTGCCTTGAGATTTGCTGTCTGCTAGTTTTTTCCTTAGGGTCTACGTTCTGACAAGCCCAGCCTCAGAAAGTGAATACTACTCATCGCTGGAGACCCTCACCAAGACCACCCACTATGCTGGCTAGTTTTATGTCCACTTGACACAAGCTAGTGTCATCCAAGAGGAGGAAACCCCAATTGAGAAATGTCTCCATAATATTGGACTGTAGGCAAACCTATAGGAGTGTTTTTTAAATTAGTGACTGGTATGGGAGGGCCCGAACAATTTGGGTGGGGTCATCCCTAGGTTGCTGTCCTGGATTCTATAATAAATCATTTGAGCAAGTTATCAGGAGCAAGTCAGTAAGCCACACCCCTTAATGGCCTCTGCATCAGCTCCTGCATTGAGGTTCAAACTCTGTTTGAGTTCCTGTCTTGACTTTCTTTGATGATGAACTACAAATAAGCCCCTTTCTCCCCAACTTACTTTTGATAATGGTGTTTTATCACAGCAATAGAAACCCTATCTAAGATACCCACAAAGTGAAGGTGCTATTTGTTGCCAGTGTCCAAGAAATTTAAAAACAATCATTTTGCATTGGCATTGCCATTGCTGTATTTCTGTTCTTGTATGTATATTTTGTTATACTTCAAATCACTATTTCAAACTGTGCCTTAAGGCTCTTTCTGGATAGCTGGTGAGACTTTTTTGAATGGCTTTGTCTATACGTTGCTGTTTTTTCTTGTTTGAAAGTAGAGCAAAAAATAGGTCATGTTAGTTTAGATTTTGCTACTCAGTACCTATAAAATCTTTCTGTGATAACCCCCACAAAGTCATAGCTTAAATAGGCTTCCAGATCACATAATTAAATGGTCTCATTTTGTAGATGAAGTGGCCCATAAATGATAACTGATTTATTTCAGGGTGCTCAGCAGCTCTCAGTGGATACAGAACTAGAACCCCTACATTCCTCACCCCCGCCCAGTGCTTTATGGATCACAGTGGGTGGAGCAAGGGCCCAAGGTACCACGCCATCTGCTACCCTCTAGGATACAGTTTTATAGAAAATGATCTTCTTCATACCAATGACATTTGATAATATATTTTAATGACCTAGATTTAAAATCAGTATATTTAGAGAAAGTATGATTTTTTTTACTTGCAATTCATAAGTTTTCTTTGCAAGCTTATTTTTTGTAGAATGATATTCTTTCTTTTTTCTTCAAAACCTATTCCAAACAACAGCGGGGCCTTCTCTCAGCAATTTAATTATTCATTTGCATGCATGTGCAGTGCTACGGTTCTTATTTCATGAGGCACCTCCTGAGTATCAAGAGAATTAAAAAAAAGCATCTGTTATAAAACCTGCTGAACAGATCACAGGCAATTCAAGCTTTAAATGCTCAGTCATAACCTCTCAACACTGAAAGTTGGGTTGGGGGAACAGAGGTTGCTGGGAAGGAAAAGGAGCTCATATTCTCACATACGGTAGCTCTCTTCCACCCACCCTTCTTGTGTATGTCACCCCATCTTCCTGTGCTCAGAAAGTTCTAGGGAAGCCACATCCTTCTGGCAACTGGTAGCCAATTTAATACGAAGAAGTAGCATTAAGCTTTACTAGTTTTGTACAGACGAGTTAAGTGGATATCTAATAAATAATGGAGAGCAAGCAAAAGGAAAGCTGGTAGATTGACAAGGAGAAAACCGGCCCCGTGTTAACCAAAGGCAGACTCAGTGAAGATACACTGATGAGATATTAATGAAGAATTTCCCTGGACCCCACAGGACCTTCTGTTCCAACTGATGAGTGTGTCATAGCATAGACAGAGTGCTATTAGGGAGGCCTAAGAGAGCAAACAACTGAAAATGAAAACTAAAGGACTTTTTGCCTCTTCAGACTGGAGTTGTTCCTCCTGGTAGTGGAGTCCACATCACCTACGTTTCTTTACAGCATTTACTGCACACTAATGTTTAAAGCTCTACCCTTGCCTTCCTGTGTTCCAGTCCTGATGGTGTCCCTTCCTAGATAATGGACCATATGAGACGTGACTC
This sequence comes from Ondatra zibethicus, assembly GCA_004026605.1. Classification (NCBI taxonomy): domain Eukaryota; kingdom Metazoa; phylum Chordata; class Mammalia; order Rodentia; family Cricetidae; genus Ondatra; species Ondatra zibethicus. Next base: position 119,237 of record PVIU01002775.1, on the reverse strand, counting down.
TACCTCCTCAGCTGTAATATGGGATAGCAATGGTACTCGTCTCATAGAGTGCTATGCCCAGAAAGCTTAGGACACTTCTGGTGGGTCCTTCAACAAAGAGGTGATTGCTTTGGATTCTCCCTTGAGTTGTGATGTACTAGCACCATTCCTAATGTATAATAGAGCCTTGATAAATAATATTTGCCAAGGACTTCAGGCTCAGCAGCCTTCTGAAACAACATTCAGCCAGCTGTTCCCTAAATACGACTCAAGAGGAGGTCTTCTCAGCTTACTTCTGTAACATTTTGGTTGCCAACTGAAAGATGTTTGGAGAAAATAGTGTCCTTGGGTTGAAAGTTCTCAAGGTGATGGTCTCAACTTCTGGTGCTAAAGGCATGTCTCATGACACCTCCTTTAGGAGGGCTCCGTTTATCAGATAAAGGTGATAGCTCACATCTAACTTAGGCACAGGGAATCCTCAAGGTTTCTCTTTTAAAATATTTATTTGTATTGTTTTTAATTATGTGTATGTTAGGTATGAGCACATGAGGACAAGAGTCCTTGTAAGCTAGAGGCCCCAGATGCCCCTGGAGCTGGAGTTTCAGTCAGTTGCGAGCCACCCGATGTGGGTGCTGAGACCTGAATCTGGATATTCCACAAGGGCAGCAAGTGTTCGTAACAGCTGAGCCATTTCTCCAGCCCATCGTTAGATTTCTGTACCATGATGACATTGTGTGTTTGCCTCGGGAATGTACCTTTATATAAAGTAGGTTTTAATTGAAAAAGGAGAGAGCTGAATAATGCAGCACATGTTATGAAGAAAAGGAGTGACTTTTCCCATCCTTCCTACTTCTAATCCCATCCTATAGATCACCCTGCTTTATGCTTCTTCTCGACTTAGAGATCTGGACTTATCCTTTGAGAACCTCTTTGGATGCTCTAACAGAAACACATTTAGTCATGTACCATTGAGTGAAGAACAGTCCTCTGTAGCACAGTTTGGTCCTCTTTTACTGAAGACACAGCTTCCAGAATGGCACACAGAGGAAGGGGACACTCGCTTACCCTAGTGAACTCTGGCAGTCAGTGGAGTCATAGATTGCAGTCTGCTCTCCTTCCCACCCTGTGGTCATCCCCACAGTGGGATATTAAACTAGCCTTCCTTGTTCTTTTTTTAAAATTTTATTTATTTTTATTTATGTGTGCTTGTGTGCCTGTTTTGTCTATGAGCACCATATATATTTAGGTGACCTCCACGGCCAGATGAGGGTGTCAGAACTCCTGGAACTGAAGTTTCAGGTGCTGGGAGCTGCCTGAAGTAAGTGCTGAGAAGCTGGGTGTCCTCTGCTAGAGCAGCAAGTGCTCTTAACTAGTGAGCCACCTCTCTAGTCCCTTCTTTTCATTAAAAAAAATTTGAAAATTTCAGTTGTGCTTATGCATGTGCATCTGAGCAGGGGTATGGGTAGGTGAATCCCCTTATCTGCTTGACTTGCTGGCTTGGAGCAGAAGTTCAGTCTCCTGTAAGAGCAATGAGTATGCTTAACTGCGGAGACACCTCTCCAGTCCTGCCATTTTTCTTGTTTGACTTTCAAGCACACTTGGTATGTCCCCTTATATAGGACTCTGGTTTCCTTCTATTTCTTCTGTCTCCATTGCCTCATTCCAGTGAGGGACACTTGGACCTTTTAGGTGCTCTTCTGTCTCCTCGGTGCCATTTCCTTATGAGCCACGTTTTATGATCCTTGGTTTTTCTTGTTTCAATGTTGATTCCAGATTAGCCCCATTGCTTATGTGATGGTAGCTGAGTTTTCCTTGGCAGGACATTGATCTGGGTACACTGTAACCCCACCAATTCTGACGTGAATTGGGGGTGTCTGCTCATATGCTTTAATCAGGAGGAAGCCTGAGGTTGTCCAAATGCCAGGAAGAATGGGTTCTCTTTAAAGACCAGATATCTTTCCAAATGAAGCATCAAGCTTCCCAGATGTCCCCTGGAATTCATTGCAAAGCAGCCTCTAGTTTTGTTGGGGGTGGGGGGAATGCCTCCACTCTGTTGTTAGTATCGGTGATGCCGAGCAGCAGAATATGAAGACTGGGCTGGGAAGTCTTGAGTTAGTTGAGTTTCCAATGCTGATTTTCACTGGGCTCGTGCCTACCCCCTTTGAGATCCATCTCTCACTCTTGTTTTTGCAGCAGCAGAGAACTTGTACATATTCAAAAGCTTACGTGTGGTCAAGAAGCCAATGTGAAGAGATCTGAATAATAGGACAGACAACTTAGGTGGAAACACTTTGGATTAGTCTGAGTGTGGGTCCTAGTGAGGAGTCTACCAACAATCTGTGAAGTATGAGCCATGTAGACACAGGCTGGGGAAGGAGTAAATTTGAGTTCCAGAAAGAGGAAAAGCCTCATACTGTTGAAAATAGGGGAGTTTTGACTCATAAATGAGGGCTTAGAGACATAAGAATGGTAAGTTATCATACTGAGGTCTGGGTTAAAAAAAAACTGGATGGGAATCAATAGAACATTACATAGTCATTACTGACAGGCATCATGTTTAACTCTGGAACTGCAAGAAGCACAGAGCCCACTTAGTCCGACCCGTTATTGCACAAAGGGAAAGATGAGACATAAAAAGTTTAGTGACGCCAACCTTTAAGCATATCTTAATCCCACCAAGCCCATTAGACTGTGAGTGCAGGCAGCCTGGAGTCATTTTACAGTGTCCCTGCTCCAGGCTTCCTCATTACGCATTTGATTCATTTCCAAGGACGAAAATGTAAATGTGCTTCTAGGATGTTGACTTCAATAATTTATGTAAGGCTATAAACACATTTCAGCACATTTAGGAAGCAAATTTTCCTTAATTTTTTTTTCTACTGCACAGTCTCTAAACAATTTCTGCTCGTTAAAAATCCCTTGTGGGTCAATGGTCCTGCCATCCCTCCGTCCCTCGGTTTTGGCAGATCATCCGAATGTGCACATCTCACCATGCAATTGTGTGTGAGTAATACATTCCGGTTATTTTTGTCTGTATTTAAAATTTCCCATATCTATTTCTTGTTGGTGGTCAGAGCTCTTAATATCATCATTTTCTTATAAAGTATGATGTCATCCATCAGCATGACTATCTCCCCTCTGCTCTGTCACACTGAGAACATGCCTGCATCTTCTAGGACCTCCAGTCCTTTCTGGGGCAAGTTTCTATTTTATCCTAATTTAGCTGTGTCTGTGATACTAGGGCTATGTACATTTGTGTTTTCTGCGCAGGAATCAAACTTAAAAAAATATTTTTCTGCAAAGCTACCTCAGGAGGTGTTTCACATTACACTTCCCTTCCCCCTTCCTGTCTTGACCTTTTATCTTTCCCCTTTGCATTGGTCTGTAAATGTACTCTTGGCATTGCATTCTGTCTGTAGTTTTCCTTTTAGATGCTGCTAATATAATAAACTCAGCACAATTATTTATTAGGCTAATTTAAAGGAATGTTGGTGCTGAAGGAAAACAAGAACAGATGCTTGATTTTCCTTGACAAACATTTATGTTAACCTCGTTTCCTAAGTGGCTTCCTCCCGCTTGCTTCCTAGACACACAACTCAATTTTTAGACGATTGTTCCTTACATTGAGCAAATTATAATATTAAGTTGCTTCCTTACACACCCCAGCCCTAGTCCATACTCATATTCTTTCCATACTATTTAACACACTGAACCATCATTGTTATTAATCCACATATCTTCTTTTAATTCTATTCTTGTTAAGGACACTTTTATCATTTCAATATTCCTCTTCATCTAGGAAAGACACTTTTTGAGTTTGTGTTGTTAAACATTATAGCATATTATTTCTTTAACAAATTAGGTTTACAGCCAAAGTCATATCAAAACACATCCCTTTAAGGTTTACATTTCACAGAACTGACTCTCTGTTGAGAGGTCAGAGGTCAGGACAGAGTAACCTCATACAAATGCCCATATTATCTTCTATATCAGTACTTGCCATTTATTTTTGCCACACAGATAACCACAAATTTAGTTGCTTAGGTAACACAGGTTTATGGATCTGTGGGTCATAGCACAATCACAGGTCTCACAGGGATGGGGAGATGGCTCTGGGGGATGACTGTTTTCTACATAAGTGTGGTAAGGACTTGAATATAACCCCCAGCAGCCAGACAACAAGATTGGCATGATCGCACATGCCTGTAACTCTTGTACTGTAGGAGTCAGAGAGGAGGGTCGCCTGGGGCTAGGGTGCTGCCAGCCTAATTCTGAGTTTGGTGAGACACCTTGTCTCAAGGAAATAAGGAAGAGTGAGAGTGAAGAATGCCTGGTATCGTCTTCCGATGTCCTCAAGTATGCCCTTGTGTGTGCCCATGCACGCGTGCATACATACACACATATGTGCATACAGCACACACAAAACTACCACATTCATATTGTCCCACAAACATCCTTAAAATAGTGGTGACTTTTCATCTTAAACATAAATTATGCAGACTGAGAGTGTAGCTCAGAGTCACACAACGAAGAAAAATGATTTAAAAAGTCCCTTCACTTATTCTTATATGTGATTTCATTTTTTATGAACATAATTTTTATTAATTCTTGGGGAATTTCACAGCATGCACCCCAATCCCACTCATTTCCCAGTCTCTCTATATCTGCCCTTGATTCTTTCAGTGTCCTCCCAAGGAAAACTTAAAAAGAAATAATAAAAATAAAACAAAAGTCCAAAATACAAATAAGAATACTAATTTAAAAAAAGCAAGCAAACAAAAAAGATCGAGGAAGCAAACAGACAGGCCAAGCCCGCCTTCCTCCTCCATCTCTCTCCCCTCTCTATGGCCTTTTCACGCCTCTTAGTGGCACTGGGAGCTGCAACGTATCATGCAGTAGACTCTTTTGTCCTAACGGCTTTACTTGCAAAGGTTCCGCGAGCAGCGTGTTGTTTCTCAGGTTCGAGGCCTCTGAGTTCTGGTACACCATCAATGCTGGACTCTCACTGAAACTCTTCCTGCTACCTGGAGTCGTGGAGATCCAGTGGTTGTGGTTCTCCAGGGTCAGTTCCTTCATGAGCTTTACCAGGGTCATAGATGGGGTGGATATTGGGGAGTGCCAACTCAAAGCCCTGATTGTGCACGGGTGGTAGCTGAGTCGGTCAGTCTGGGCTGCTGGGACCACTCTCTTCAGGCGAAAGGAGGAGCCAGTTCTCCCACACCCTTGATGAAGGGTGGGGCCGGCTCTCCTATGAGGGTCTGGGACAGTGAAGGACTGGGTGAGTTCTCTGGTGAGGGGGCCATAGACTCTCTTCTGGCCATTGAGGGAGGGGCCAGCTCAGCATGACCCTCATACTTCAACACATAGTTTGCATGGGCCCCTGTGGTAACATGGGCAATAGACATCAACACAGACCCCAGTTGCATCAGGACCATGGATCAAGACATGTCCATCAGTACTCGGGAGGCAGAGGCCAGCAGATCTCTGTGAGTTCAAGGCCAGCCTGGTCTGCAAGAGCTCGATCAGGACAGGCTCCACAGTTATGGAGAAACCATGTCTTGAAAAACCAGAAAAAAAAAAGAAAAAAACATGGCCAGAAGCAGCTTGGGCCCAGTTGTCACCATGGTTCTGGGTGGCCGTGCTGACCTCTCAGATCAGAATGGTGCCAGAAGCAGCATGGTCACCAGACTCCAGCATGGCCCCAAGACTCTGGTGCCACAGGCATCAACACAGACATGGCCCCTTGACCACAGCTTGGCCCAGATGTCACTATGGCCCTGGGTGGCAGTGCAGGCTACCCTGATCTATACGTCCCTGGCAGCAGCCTAACACTCAGGAACCAACATGGCCTCCTGTTGGCTCAGACCTCAAGCATCTGCACAGCCTTCCATAGTAACAGGAGCCATGGACATCGATGTAGACCCTGTCTTCTGTACAACCATGGACCCATACAAGGCCCTCAATGGCTGCTCAGCTTGAATGACATCCTGGCCCAGGGTGGCAGTAAAGGCTACCCAGGTCTTCAGGGCCCCTCAACTGCAAATCCCTCAGATACCTCAAACAGGGCCACAGGTTGTGACCCAAAACCCCGAGTATCCTTCTGGCCTTTGGTGGCAAAAAGGCCATGGACATCAACACAGACTCTGACTGAGGTAGGACCATGGACTCAGAAACTTCCCTCAGCAGCAGCTTGGTCCTGGATAATACCGTGGCCCTGAGTGTCAATGCAGGCCACTCAGACAGACATGACCCTCAGCACATCCATTGGACCCCATATGGCCCCAGGGGTTGCCTCAGACCTCAGACATTTGCATGGCCTTTGGTAACAGGAGCCATGGACATCAACACAGCCCCAGCTGCAGAGGAACCACAGACTCAGATATGGTTTCTGACAGCAGCTGGAGCCCAGATGTCACCACGGCCCCAGGTGGCAGCACAGGCCACTCAGACTGACATCACCCCAGCTTCAGGGTGGTCCTCAGACATCAGCATGACCCCAGGTGGTGGCCCAGACCTGGGGCATCTGCTTGGCCCTCAGTGGCAACACTCACCATGGATATCAACATAGACCCTGGCTGCAATAAGGCCATAGACCAGACATGGCCCTTGTCAGCAGCCCAGGCCTGGAATCCAACATGGCCCTGGGTGGCAAGCAGGCCTCCCGCATCAGTCCCTTCCTTAGCATCTTTGTCTCTTCAGGTCTGCCTCTCTCCACAGGATGTAAACCATTCTTTCTTTCCCATATCTCACCATATCTACGCCCAATCGGCCTACACTACAAGGCACCTGGCAGGCCTGTGGTTCCTCCTCCCCATCTAGGGAAGTTTATTGTATTAACTGCTTACTGTTGACTTATGGGGATAAAATTCTTCATTACCCTACCTATTGTAAAGAAAATGGTAAGATAAAGAATTCACTTCCACATACAGAAGTGTGTTTTTAAAATTCTTACCTTTCCAAGAAGTGAAAGAATCTTGAACTTGGAATGAGAGCCCGGATCCTGGCCTGAGTTCCTCGCTACATGGAAGAATTGCTCCCTGGAAGGTGAGGAAACTATATCCAGAGGCTTTAGTCAACAAGAGAAACACCTGATTTGGGCTTTTTGATTATTAGTGAATAAACCTTTCTTATAAAATGTTACATAGCCTTGCATCAGGCTCTATAATGTCACCTGTAGCTACCTTATTGGACTGGCTTATTTGGATTCTCAGCTCAGATTTGGAAATACTCTTGTCTATCAACCAGGGTGCAAGGATTTATGGGCAGGCTTTCTCTTGGCCTTTTTGATTCTCTCCCAAGTTTCAACAGAGTATTGTAAAAACAGTATAGTGTGTGTGTGTGGTGTATGTGTGTGTGTACCACCAATTACTGGCAATGAATACCTAAACCTACTAGATACTGCATGTCAACCAAGCCATTGTTTCTGCCCAGACAATGAAATCCACAGTGTGAAGATGTTCTCTATTCTTTGACTTTGACATTTTCCTATTCTGTTCTGAAGATCCGGTGGACATGACCATGTCTGGGGACATGTCTTGGCATAAATCCCCCTATCCAGAAGGATATTCGGGAAATTCTCTCCTGCACCCAGTGTCAACTGAAAGTTGACAACATGAGCTGCCGAGAGAAGGCGGCTCCTTTGCCTTCTGATTACATCATGTGAGTCCCTTCAGAGCACTTTTTTTTTTTTGCCCGAGAACCAAGCAGAATATGTATTTGCTATTTTTATTTCTCAGAACCAGCATTTAAATTATGTTATTCTCAGGTGATATTTATCTTGGTTAAAGCATGCATTTTAAAGCTGATCATTTTCTTCTAGTCAAAGTGGGATTGATAGTTTTAAAAATAGTTGAATCAGCCCATGCTGCACATCAAGCTGTAAAAATAGAAGCCAGGTCTATGTTTGACAGATTCCAAAGATAGTCTTTGGCATGATTAGCTGATACAATACTGCAGGCCTCTTTAATATTGATGAACCACTAATATCAATGTGAGGAACTGAATAAGAACATGAAACTCTTTAATATAATTGTCCAAACAGTGGTGAGATTTACATTTGAGATTTTGAAATACTTAGAGAGATGATTATGAATAAACATATGTTAAGATACATGCATTTTACAGGATATAATATTGTATTTTAATATTGGAAGGAAGAGAGGTGATAGTTACAAATTGAATTATTTCCAGGGACTTGCTCCCTGGTCAATAGATGGGAAACATAACTATTTGAAGGCATTCAGTAACATAATTATTTCAAGGCATTCAGTACCTCTTATATTAAGTTCTTGGATCTGGTTAAGTTCTCTTCACTGAACCAGTGATACCCTTCTGAAATATGTGAGAGGATAATGTATTACGATTCAGATGTATTCAGTGCTATCAAGACCCAAAGAAGAAAGCTTGGTGTCTGATGTTCACGTCATCTCTTGTTCTTGCTTCCTTTCATAATACTTCATGGCCATTTGCCATCCTTCATCAGAAGTTGCTCATCTTCTCGTCTATGATTCTGGAAAAGTTTAAATTATTCTAGCTTCTGCTAAAAAAAAAAATCTCTGTGGGAGGGGTTGGTGAAAAGGGCTAGGGCCGCATAGGTACGTTAGTATCTCTTAAGTAGTTTTCTTACATGCTCCACTACAGCACTGCTCTGCATTATAATGTTACATTTATTCATCTCTCACTTATTGTACTAAAATGCTTAGTTGTTGAATATATGAGTGAATATTGACACACGTTCTTCCTGCAAGAACTTCAGTTTCTAGAAATTTCATCTTTGCTATGATTACATATAAAAAAGGAAATTACATAACCTTGTCAATGTTGAGAAATAGTAGTGAGCATATTGAGAACATTCAGGAAAAGGGAGATAATATTCAACTAAAATAGTTAACTATCCTCTGACTGATGAAATCTTAAAATACAGTTGATAATGTCCTTTGGTTCATATTCTCTACTACGTAGCATATGGTTGGTTTTGGAGATGTCAAGATACTTCCAATATTGTGATAATAGTTTCCTGATAATAATTATATTTTATGGCCTTAAGAAAATCATTGTGTTAATTTTTATCCCTGTGACAAATACATGAGAGGAGAAATTCTAAAGAAATAAAGAGTTTTAACTCATGGTTTTGGTTTGTTTACATATAAGGGCAGTGCTCATGGCCTTGGACTTGAAGTCTTACTGAACATCATGGATGCAGGCAGAAGATGTAATAAGCAAAGCAGCTTGCCTCTTGGTAGACAAGATGCTCCATGAACAAGGTGTATGCTTCAAAGGCCTGCCTCACTGCCCTGTCTCCTCCAGCTGGGTCCTACCTGCTAATTTTTCACAGGCTCCTAAGACAGTACCACTGTCTGGGGACCAAGTCCTTACCACATGAACCTGACAGTTTATATTCCATAGAAGTTGGCTATTTTATTATTTACTTTTGTTTTTTACGTGGCCCAGGACCATCTGTGCAAGAATGGGACTTCCTAAATTAGGCTAAGCCCTTCCACATTAACCAGGAACCAAAAATAAAAATAAAAAACCCCCACAGGTCAATATGTCAATATGATGGAGGAAATTCCTTAACTGAAATTCTTTCTTACCAAAACCAGTATCTATCTATCTATCTATCTATCTATCTATCTATCTATCTATCTATCTATCTATCTATCTATCTATCTCATCTATTTATCATCTATATATCCATCTATCTGTCTGTCTGTCTATCTATTATCTATCTATGCCATAACTTGTAATAGTTGTCATGGCTAGTCTTGGTTGTCAACTTGACATACCCAGTAAGAAAGAATTTCAGTTGAGGAATTTCCTCCATCATATTAACCTGTGGGGGGCTTTTTTATTTTTACTTTTGGTTCCTGGTTAGTGTGAAAGGGCTTAGCCTAATTTGGGAAGTCCCTTTCTTGCACAGATGGTCCTGGGCCACATAAAAAACAAAAGTAAATAATAAAATAGCCAAGTAATCCAAAGTGGCATTCTTCCATGGTCTTGGCTTCCAGGTTTCTGCCTTGAGTTGTTGCCTTGGATTTCCTTGATGATGAACCCTAGTCTGTGAGATGAAATGAACCATTTCATCCCCAAAGATGTTTTTGGTCAGTGTTTCATCACACTAAAGACAGACAAACAAGAATGGTAGTTAAATAACTTTCTGTCAGATAAGAACTGCAGTTGTGTTCTGTTGCTATGCTAAAATTTTGACTAAAAGCAGCTTAGAAAAGGAAAGGGCCCATCACAGAGGGGAAGAAGGGTAGGAACTCCAGGAAGGAAACTTAAACAAAAGTTGTGGAGGAATGTCATTTACTGGCTCACTTATTGCCTCATGCTTTGCTAGCTTTCTTACATTGCCCAAGACCACCTATCTGGAAAAGGGCACTGCCCAATGTAAACTGAGCACTTCTGCATCAGCTAATATTTAATATAATCCCTCACAGACATGTCCACAGACTAACCTGATAAATAAAGTGCGAAACAATCCCACACCAGTTTCAACTTATTATTAAAAGGTTTATTCATTTGAGGGGAAAAAACTTACAGAACCACCATCCTACACGACCAGGAAAGGAGTCTACCTGGAACCGGAGTCCGAAGCAAGAGAGTGAGAGGAGGGCTGCCACTGCTTTTTAAAGAGAAGGAGACCATGCCCCAGTGGGCTGGTATCTCAAAGGCTATTGACTGAAGGAGTGGAAGGAGATCCCACAGCACCAAAGAGAATCACTCAGTTGACATTCTGTTTTCAGGTGATTCCAGGTTGTGTCAAGTTGAACAGTTAATGCTAACCAAGTGTATAACATATTGACTGTTATGAATGCATACATGGAGTAATTCACAGTTTATATAATGGCACGGTTCATGAATATAGTTTTAAAATTCTTGTAAGCAAGCATTACATAAACAATAATTAAATTGGAAAAATAATTCAACAATTAAAATACCATCGTAAATTTAGATGTGTGGTATTTTCATATTTTTATTTTTTAAATTAGCATATAATGTATTAGATACGATACTTTGAACTAGATGCACTTTTGTGGTCCTCCTTCTCCCCCATCTTCCCCACCCACCTGCATCTCTGTTCTCTCCTTAGAGTACCCCCACCCCATTCCAGACTCCTTTCTTCTTTCACATCTCATGAGTCCTCTTCTTCACTTGCTGAGCATGCTCCATGACTGCATGGTTCTTTCTACCTCTATCAGCTTTCTTGTAACAAACAACTGCAAAGATAGGGCCCAAACCAACAGAAACATATGACCTCATAGTTCTTGAGGTCAGAAGTTCAAGCTTAAAGTCCCAGAAGAAATGCATGTCTTTTGAAGACTGTGTGTGATAAGTTTTCGTGCCTAATCCAATGTGTTACATTTCTTGGTTTGTGGCTTGATAATGCTGACCACTGACTCTTTCTTCACATGACCTGTTCCTCTTGCTTGTAAACGTCTCATCTGCCTTGTTCTCACGAGGCGTAATTTGATTGGGGGCCACTTAGTTAGGTGATATACTGATATCCATAATGTAGTTACATAAAAACTGTAAGCAAAAACTGTTTCTTTAAATAAGATCACATTACAGGTTCTAGAATACAGCTGTATCATTTTGGGGTGTCAATTGCCAGGCCATAACTCAGTTACTTTCTCTAGATCCTTTTCATGTATCTCTCCCAATGAACCCATTGCATGTCTAATCCTATTTTAGCACCACAAATCATAGACTAAAATAAGCTAGTTCTGTAACTAGGAAGGGCAGAAACTCAATTGATGTGGGATTCCCCTGTGTATGCTGTGAATACCATTGGTTAATAAAGAAGCTGCTTAGGGCCTATTGCAGTGCAGAATAGGCCAAGGCAGGAATTCCAAGCAGATAGAGAAGGAGAGAGTAGGTGGAGTCAAAAAGAAGCCATGTAGCCACGGCAGGAGACAGATGCCAGATGTCCGGTGGAAACTTACTGGTACACCACAACCACGTGGCGGTACACAGGTTAATGGAAATGGGTTAATTTAAGATATAAGAGCTAGCCAATAAGAAGTGTAAGGGTCTGGGTGGCCAGGAAATGAACAAGCAGTCTCTGCCTACACTCAATAGTGATACAGATTGGACTATTGTGAAGGAGAGGAGAAAGGAGGTTGGGCTGGCTAGGGAAAATTTCATACTGAAGAAAAATTCTTAGAAAGATTTGACCTGGCCAGTGAGGCTTCTACAAGCCCAGAGAGGAGGTCTGTGACTCACAGGTGAAGTCTGCTCTGGTTCAGCACTGTGCTTGATCATTAGAAGGAAGTGTGACTTGGGATGGAGCATGATAGCAATTGGCACCTGTTGACTCAGTGTGTATTCTGCAGTAGAATGTGTGAACAGGTCCTTTCCACGGCCAGCAAAATCCTCAGATTGCATTGTTTCCCTCTGCTTTTACCACCCAACTCAGGAAATGACCCCCCAGATTCCTCTAAGCCTGTATTTCTGAGGAGAAATGGAAAAGACACAGGGATATGGTTCCAACAATGTTTGTGCCCTCTGAAATTCTTATGTTCAAACCTAACCCTAATGCGATGGTAGCAGGAGGCCAGGCGCTTAGGAAGCTACTAGGTTATGAAGGTTCTGCCCTTATAAATGGGCCTGGTGTCTTTAAGAGGTCTGAGAGAGCTAGCTGACTTGTCATGTGCAGCCTATAAAAACACAGCTAAAATCAACACCAATAGTAAATCAGGAAGCAGTCCCTCCCAAGACATTGAATCTGCTGGTCCCTTGGCCTTGGACTTCCAGCCCTCTAGACCTTCTGTTGTTTATTATCTACACAGGTTACAGTATTTTGTCATAGTAACAAGATGGGCATATACCATCTTAAAGATAAACTGAGCCCCTGCTGCTACTCTGGCTGGTCTTAAGACTGCATCTTTACCCTCTTCTATTCTATCTTCTAAATTCCCATCAGCCTCAGTTCATTTCCCTCTTCAGCAGCACCTGCCAGTTTGCCTTGGGAGGTGTGATCAGATTAGAATCCTCATGGCAACAGGTATGATCACATGCTATTCTTACTGGTTGCACAGAAGAAACGACAAAACAATAGAGCAGTAGAAACCCCCCCCCCCATTGGCTTCCAGGCACATGCGTCCTTCTTGCATTGAGGTCTCTGGTTCAATGTGGAACCTGTACTGTGGAACATAGCACCCCACCTTTCAGAACTAGCACTTCAGACCTGACTCTAGAAAGAATCCTTGAACTTTATGATGCTGGTTCCTGAAGGTCCGCATGAGACCCAGCCCGAGGTCATGGTCATACTTCTCCATTTTTGCTATGGTGGTGAGTGTGTAACAACCTCCATTTACCCCTGTATCAATTCATCTTCTGCTTAGATATGCCTTGTTCTCTGCTCCAGGAAGCTAGCACATTGGGATGGCATCACTTGGTAGGATTAAGGAAGTGAAGGGAAAGTGTGTAGTTGAGAGGAATGATCACAAAACAGAAGGACGAGTAAATTAAAAACTAGAATACTTTTAAAATTAAAATCCAGGACTTACTTTATTGTTCAACGGTCTTGCACAATGTGTTCCTCTATGCACTTTATGAGTTCACTTTGTCTCTGACTCCAGGTTACAATTTCCTATGGCTATGATACCAACTCCTAGCATTTCCCGTAAGTGTGCCCTTAGTCAGATACTACGCTTTGAGGGTACCTATTCTGTAGATCAGGCATCGTGTAAGATACTAGGTATTGGCACTGGTTGAGGTTCAGAGACTCATCAAAACCACCCCTGGAGTGGGTTTCTACCACCACAAGGGCAATGGCATCCTTCCTAGCTCAAAGAGATCCAAAGTAATCAGCTTGCCATCGGGTCAGTTTTTCTTTGAGAAGTAAATCATATTAAGGGCTTAATTCTTGTCTTTGTTGCAAACAGGTTAGGAATTCAGAGGACGAGTGGTGTCATGGGTTTTCGTAAGTGGAAAGCTGCATTGTTTGGGTCCTCGTCAGTCTTCCAGCCTGGCAACTAAGGTCACTCCATTTGTGTGTCCTCCGTGCCTACTGGAAGAGCAGCTGGTAAAGGCCGGTTAGTAGCAACTGGTTGCTTGTTTGTTTGTGTGTTTTCCCTCTTATTTATGCGCTATGCTTTCTATGGTGGGTGGTTTCTGCTGATTGTTAGTACATGGCGTAAAAGTGCCCCAATGTTTGGAGAAATTTTCTTACATAAGAGCAAATAACTAACACATTTCCTTGAGAGAGAGAGAGAGAGAGAGAGAGAGAGAGAGAGAGAGAGAGAGAGACCTAATGTTAAATTTGATTTGTGGATGAATACTGAAAATCTAAAATCTGTTGTCTATGGTTAAAAGAGAAGATGAGCAAGAATTAAGATGAAAAAATTAAGTAAAAACACAGGCTTGTTCCTAATGTAACCAGGAAGAGAAAAAAAGTCTGGAGAAAGGTATCTTTCTTTGTGGTTTGGATTTAATCCTATACTTCTTTCCATCTAAAATGATTTGAAGAACCAGAAGCAGGGGCTGGAGAGATCTCAGTGGTAAGGAGCTCTTACTGCTCTTGAACGGGACCTGGGGTCAGTTGCCAGCACTCATGTGACCACACTAATTTTTGGCCCCAGTTCTAGGGATCTGACATTTTGACATCTTCTGGCCTCCATGGGCTCCATATATATGTGCACCCATAAAGGCATACACACACATAACCATAAATAATCTAAAAGTCTTTAAAAAGAAACAGAAATAAAATGTGCCCATACTTATGAGTTATCAGTGATGCTCAAGGGATGGTGTCAGAGGACACAAGAGCTTTTAAAGCTCAGTTTTAAGAACCCATTGTGAGTACTGACCATGAGATTTCAGCCCTGTGGCCCTCAGTATGTTCTTGTGTGCAAACGAAAATTGTAACAGATGATTCCTGATGCTTCTTCTAATTTTTATTATCCAAAACCTCAGGAAGGATTCAGACCATAAGTAATAGGTAGCATTGGTTGCCCTCAGAGAACAAGCCCAACAACTCAAAGGAATCAGCCTGCAAAATTTCTCTTTATGTATCCATATCTGAAGATATTTTAATGCATTTTATGAAGTGTCAGATTTGTTCATTTGAGTCACATGATATAATAAGGAAAGTGTTCATACTGTGTGTCATTCCCATATGGTCATCCCATTGACTCTTAACAGGTATCTTGCCTGAGAAAAGAAGTACAAAAGTCCTTTTTTGCATGATTAAATTTAAAAGAGAAATTTCAAGTCTTCTGCAAAGCTGAATTATACAAGATTATTACAAATACAGTAACCTAGGCTGGTAAATTTGACTAAAGTGGTGACAAGATTTAGAAATATCTAATATTTACTCTTTTAAAGACTGAAAATTTTATTATTAATGTTTTTAAGTATTTTATCTATATGTATGTGTCTGTACTATGTACAAGCCTGTACTGGCAGAGGTCAGAGGAAGGCAATGGATCTCTTGGAACCAGAGTTTCAGATGGTTGTAAACTACCATATGGAGGCTGAGAATTGCACCTGGGTCTTCTGGAAGAATAGCCAGAGCTTTTACCTCTCAATCATCTTTTCGGCCCCTTCATACAGTTATTCTTAAAGTTGTTGTAGGGCCTTGGATATAGCTCAACATCAGAGTGATTGCCTGTATCCCCAAACCCAGGGTGTGATTGGCTGAATCTCAGAATGAAAGAAAAGGGTAAGAACACTGCACATATCCATGAACATGCTGAGCCTAAGGTCACTTTTATTGTGTTCTCTGGAAGGATTTGGGCTGGCTATGGTGGGCCTATCTGCGATTCCAGTGTCTGGGAGGTGGAGGCAGGAGGAGTATGAGTTCCAGGTCAGCCTTGGCTATGGAGCAAGTTGGAGGCCAATCTGGACCAAATATGGTCCTGTCTCACAACCTCAACAAGCAGACAAAAAAGTGCTGTGCTTTTCTCCAACCTATTTCAAGGGATGGTGATGCTGAAAGAGGCAGTTTTTTGGGAAAGTTACTAATCCTAAATTCTCATTTATCCAGACGCTGCCAATGCAGTCACAGGTGTGAGCAGATTGGAGTTGTAAGTGGTACCCAGGCTCGAAAGGAAATGACCTGAATTGGAGGCACCGGACTGTCAGCAGTCCCTGTCACTGAAAACAAGACGCCTTAGCCTGTCGTTTTCAACCTCTCTCTTGTGCCACCAGCTAGAATGGCATCTTCTGTGCTTGAGGACAAAAAAAAAAAAAACCAAACTTCTGGTTTGAGGGAGATGCCATAAGGGACCTTGCTAAGGGCCGTATGAGAAGGCACAGTTGGCCTGCTGACAGTTGAGATTTGAATTTCAAATACAGACTTCAGAAAGAAAAACTGTCCTAGTGCAACAGAAATTGCTTCCAAGCACTCACAGACACAGCAGAAAGGGCAGCAGCAAACCACACGAGGCAGAACAATTTTGATAAACTGTTAGGAAATCTGTTCTCCTTTTCCACATCATTTTCCTCTCCTTCTACCCCAAGTAACCAAAAAGCAGTAGTCAAATTAATTGAAACTGGCCGGGACATTCCAAGAAACTCCAAGGAGGGAAGCTCATTTGAAAGCTGATGCATGACTGAACCAACAGTCTCCATTGGAGGATATATCGCCTAGAGAGACAAAGAAATTTGTGACTGAGGGTGAAGTCAGGCAGTCGATCTTTTACTTGTAAAGGGAAGCTGTGTCCCCTTAGCTGGCTCTGATTCTATTTCTAAAGGTCCAACAAGGTACGTGTGTGGCAATTAATCACCACACATTTTTGTCATCAAGTAGAGTCTGCAATGAGTTTCCAGCCCCCTCAACTGAAAGAATCTTCATTATATGCCTGAAGAGAGAGCCCATTGGAGCATCCTCCATAGTGCGGCCAGAGTACAAGAAATGCCGTGTGTGTGTGTGTGTGTGTGTGTGTGTGTGTGTGTGCCCAGCTGTCAATTTTTTTTCATAGAATGGAAATTACAATTTGTGACCTAGATCTGAAGTGTCACATAAAATAATAAGTTGGGAGATAGCTTTTAGATACATTAGAAACACACAGGCAGAGAGCTAGCTGTTCTTCCACACCTGTTTTATTTATGATCCATGTAGTCCTACTGGTGACCCAGTCAAAGAGCAAATGTTGGATTTCTGCATTTCACACTGCAGACATATTATTCTACCAGCGGGAAATAAGGTTCCCACAGTCTTATTGTGGGAAGCCAAATTGCTTCATCCCCAGTAGCCAGAGGATTACACTAGCTAGCAGTGGGGCGCCCATACAAAGCTGTAATTTGCAATCTGAATCTAATTTCAAGCCCCATCCAAGAAAAAAAAAAGAAAATTAACATGTTGAAGGGACTCCCTGTACTATGAACAAGCTGCTTCTCAAAGTCTTCAGAATTCATTGGTAATCGTTTCTTGAAGAAAATTAGTCAGCATTTAATCATTTGTCTACATGTTCTTTTCTTTTGCATATCCCAATTATAGTAAATGTAGGTGAAGACCCATTACCTAGCAAGACACAGTTCTTCAGGTTATGTGTAGCCTTCAGGTATGACTAGCTTAAGAAAACAGTCTTGCCTTTTAATAAAAGTGAAAATTTTATGTGAATCCAGCCTTAAAATAGAGTTGTAGGAGAGCACTCTACCAAAGGAAGATTGAATTTTAAGGGCTGTCACTCCCGTCTATGGAGAGAATGACATAGACAAGGAAGGTCACAAGAAGCAGAGCTTCGGCTCTGCTCTCCAGCACCCACCCCTTCCAGAAGCTGAATTAATGGGCAGTCTACCAGCTCCTGCTTTGTGACCCTGGCAAGCTTGCAGTGGAGTCAAAGAAAAGAGCGAAGGGAATTCATGGCAGAGAATCATCTTCCCATCCCTTGAAAGGTGCTCAGTAACCAAGATAAGGATGTCAGCAGGCTGGTAAAAAGACCACCTTGTGGAAGGTGGAAATGCAGGCATAGTCTCTCCTCCTCAAACAGTGCCAATAGCACTCAAATCTCCTTCTTCCCCATGTCTGGTTTGAGCTCTTTAACTCCTAGCAAATGATGGGTGGTGCAGGAGGTCCTTCTGTTTATGCATTGCTTTCATTGGTTAATCAATAAAGAAACTGCTTGGCCTGATAGGGCAGAACTTAGGTAGGTGGAGAAGACAGAACTGAATTCTGGGAGGAAGAAAGCAGAGTCAGAGAGCCGCCATGGAGATGCCAGGTCAGACATACTACATCTTTCCCGGTAAGCCACGACCTCGTGGTGAACATGGATTAATAGAAATGGGTTAAATTAATATGTGAGAGTTAGCCAATAGGAGGCTAGAGTTAATGGCCAAGCAGTGTTTTAATTAATACAGTTTCTATGTGGTTATTTCCGGTGTAAGTTAGCGGGGCATCTGGGACAACAAGCAGTCCACTCCTCCTGTTAGAGTGGCACCCAACGTGGTAAACGAACTCCACGTAAAACCTGAGAGGGCTTAAAAAGAAATTCTAGACAACAAAAAATACAGAGTTTGCCACAGCTTTTTGCTGTTTGCTGGTGGAGTGTCATAGCTCCTTTTAGAGAGAATTTCCTTATTCAGCAACTATAACAGAAAAAAAAGCTGTGTGATTTTAAAACGTGGCTTCCTGGGCTGTGCTGCCAGCATGAACTCTGGCTATGAAGCATTTCAATAGCTTTTGTGGGACCAGATGTTTGTGTGCCTGCTCGGGATTGGGAAGAAAGTACTCTGAGACCATGCCAATGGCTCAGTGCTCTCCTCCTGGGCAGGTGGTGGAATCTGATCTACTAGGCATGCACAAGCAGGAGAGCATGGCAGATTCCTGCCGCCATACAGAGATGTTTCCAGGCTGCACAGTGCTCTGTATGGCAGATTTGGCTGTAACTCAGATAAAAAGAGTTTAAGTGCTGCATGCTCATTCTCAGAGTTAAAGTGCTGAGTGTGGCTCCTACCTGGTGGCCCCAGAGCTAGCAGAAATGGTATGTCCACCATTTTGAAATTGGAGAGAGGTGGAGCCAACAGACAGAGCATCTGCTCTTCTAGACAGTAAAGAATTACAGATTCACAATAGGACAGATTCAGACATAAAAGACCTCTAAATGGGTCACAGTGTTAGATAAATGTACCGAGGCTTGGGAGAGAGAAGAAAAAGAGTATAGAAAGTCATAAAATAAGGTTAATGCTTTAAAAAAAGGATAAAGTCTTTAAAGAGACAGAGTACAGATAGTTATAAATTAAAACAAATAAAGAAAAATAAGCCACATAAAAATGGAAAATTCACAAGGAGTCTGTATTCTGCATATTATTGTGTTTTCTTTGAACTTTTTGACTGTAAAGGAGCTAAGTACAGAGAGACGTTTCATTGTGTGGGCTGCTAAGCTAAACCAGCATGGATATTATAAAGGTATTATGACTTCAGAATTTGGGTCTAAGGATATGATGCTTTGGAAAAGAGGTTCTTCTTTTGTTTTCACAGAAGATGAGACCCTGTGAATTGCTTCTAGACCAATATGGGTATGATAGACTATGCCCTCCTGAAAGGTTGCCGTAAACACCCTCAGAAAATTACTTCACTCAACTGCTGACTAAGATGGACCTAGCACACAGGATACACCATGAAAGACCTGATTAACAGCACCCCCATATATCACGAAGCAGTTTGGAGAGAAAAAACTATGCCCATATTCCCAAATATTGTTTATAAATGTTCTTTTACATTTAAAGGGGATATGATATAGATATGAATAATTTACATTGGTATGGATTTTGCTTTATTGATATAAATTTAAAGTCAATTTTGTTATATGTATTTTTGATCTTGATTAAGGTATTGTGATTGTGTAGCTCATTTAAAAATGTAATGTATAATTAGGAAATATAGGTTGTTAATGGATAATTATCGATAATAGTCAAGCTTCTAGTCATGTTAGTTAGATTTTCTAGGTATATAGAGATACATTTCAGTTAGATAGGCATTCTTCATATCTTTCAAAGACAACAGAACATGGCATTTAAAATGTTTTAATAACTTAGGGCTTTTCATAACAATGAGACATGTCTGCTCCTGGCAGCACCAATCTACTTCAAGAGGAAGATGGGCATCAAAAAGGCTCCTTAATGGAGTTGGTTAGCCATTTGGGCAAGAAACTGCTCTTGCCTGGACTGTTGTATAAACTGGACATGAAGAACCTACAGAGAGAGGACTGCTGAACTTGCCTAAAGGTGAGATGATCCTTTGGGGTTCCAGTTTCATGAAAGAGACTGTGAGACATTCTGCAGGATATAGAAGAAAGTAACTGAACTGTCTTTAAAATTTCCTGATTCATGGAAAAGCCTGCTGGATACTATGGGCCTGAAGGCTGAAGATGGATGCCCCTACGGTATAGAAGAACTTTGGGTAACTGTCCAGGAAATGAGATGTCCTGTCATTTCTAGAGTTTTGGAAGTTGCTTACTTCTCATTTACTTACTTAGGTTATATCCTTCTGGAGTCTTTGATGGAGTTGAAGAATAGATAGATAGTTATAGTTTTCCTTAGTTATGATAAAAGATAAAATAGATATAAATATTGTAACTGTAATTCTTGCTTGATAACTGTTTTGTTATATGTAATTTTACTATGCTAAAGTTGAAACCTTCCTTTAACTTTAACATGGGGGAAAAGGGGAAATGGTGTAGGAGGTCCTTCTGTTTATGTGTTGCTTTCATTGGTTAATCAATAAAGAAACTGCTTAGCCTGATAGGGCAGAACTTAGGTAGGCAGAGAAGACAGAACTGAATTTTGGGAGGAAGAAAGCAGAGTCAGAGAGCCGCCATGGAGACGCTAGGTCAGACATGCTAAATCTTTCCTGGTAAGCCACGACCTTGTGGTAAACATGGATTAATAGAAATGGGTTAAATTAAGATGTGAGAGTTAGCCAATAGGAGGCTAGAGTTAATGGCCAAGCAATGTTTTAATTAATACAGTTTCTGTGTGGTTATTTTGTTCTAAGTTAGCAGGGCGGCTGGGAGGGAACAAAGGGCCCATGCTTCTCGTGTTTTTCCAGCCTCTTTCTTCTTTTCAGCTTATTTGAACATGAAGCACTGAAAATCTTAGAGATGATGGCAAGTGAAGCAGAAGGAGAAGGCAGCAGTGATGGCCAGCTGTCACTCCATTCTGGGTGGCAGAATCCTGAAGGACATGTTCCATGGTGGATGGAGGTTTTGCAGAATTGGATGGTCACACAACTACATGGGCTTTCTTTTTTTAAGCAAAGACAGACCCACTTTTGAAGTCAGCAGCACATATAAAAGTGTACAATTGTTCAGAGTGAGAAATCACAAATAATTGTAAATTTTAGAAAGTTGAGAAATATTCCCACAGTCACAGCTTGTCATTTCTTACTATGTTCAGGCACTGAATTTTTCCTGCTTCTTTTCCTCTCTCACCACTGCTGGGGAAGTCACTGCCAGGACCACCTACATCATTTGAAGAACTTAGGGCAAAATAAAGCTGCCGAGTCCCCTGTCCAAAATGTATTGCTGCTTTCAATAGGGAAATCTCTCTGGAAGAATCTCCAAACTTACACCCCTGTGAATGGCTCTTTCCAACTGTACGGACTGCACGTTCATGAAACTGGCAGTATCAGCATGACTAAATGCAGAAAGTGCATTTAGTGAACTCAATTATTGTATTTTTATATTCTTATTGTATATTTTTCCTCCAGTTTTTGGAAGCATATATTTTGATTGATACTTCAGGTGATGAGTACTTTGTGGTGTCCTTTTCAAAAAGGAGACTGGAAAAGCTTTCCATCTTTTCAGCATATTTGAAATTTATCCCTTTCAAAATTCATCTGCTGCTTAGACAGGTTTTCCTTTCCCGGCATCATAATTCATTGTTGTCCGTGTCATGCAAGCTTTAGGATTGCTGTCAAATATGGGAAAACCACTGTCAATGATTTCTCTTAGTTGTGTTGCATTTATTTATTTGTATGTGTGTGTGTGGATGAGTAAGAGCATGCCATATCACAAGTTTAGTCAGTGGTCCAAGGGTAAGTTGAGGGAATCAGTTCTCTCCTTCATTTCTGTGGATCCCGGGGATAGAGCTCAGGTTGTCAGCCTTGGCAGCAGGCCAATTGTGAGGCTTGTTCTACAGGCTTTGGGTTCATTCATATTATACTAGGGCCTTTATGCCTGTTTCCTGATGTGGCATTGGTGTGAAAGTGGTTGCTAGAAGTATTCCTTGAAACTCTTCCTGTGCAAGAATGATTGGAAATGACATGGCAGCCATTTCTTAAATCCAATGAGGTCACGACTTTACTTCTCCTCAGCTATATTCAAAGGTGCTCAAGGTCTCAGGACCAAGAGACAGGAAGAAAATGTGATTTTTTGGATGAGATGATATTAGAAAGTCAAGGGGAAGATTGACGTTGCTCAACATTATTCATAACTAAAATATTGTCTGTCTGAACATTTTGTAGGAAGATGCAATATGAAGAGTCCATATAAGGCTCACAGTAAATCTAGCTGTGGTCATAAAACAAATTCCAGTGGTTTCTTGGAATCTACCCTCCTGGAACAAAATATCATGGCAAACACAGAGTAGAGCCATGGAGCCAGATCTGCAGCAAGCCAGGCAAGGACTAGCCACTTCCTTTGGTAGAAGACAGATGATTTTAAAACTCCACAAGGCAAGGGCTGTTGGCTTCCTTTCTGTGCTTTCTGGCTTGCATTTCCAGGCAGATAATAGAGTATACAGAAATAGCCTAATGGGAGATGATATTTATTATAGGGAAAGATAAATGAAAAGAGGCTTCTCTGTTATTTGATGTCAATGGCCACTAGAACAGGTCACTTGGCATCTGAGTAGGTAAAAAGTAACCACACATTTCTGATAAAGAACATTTTCCATAAAGCCAAAGTTGTCCTCTTATAAGAAACATTTTATTCATTTCTCCATAGTACCTGGAATTATAACAACCAGGGACCGCACTTTGAAAAAAGTTTAGCTTTACATATGTCTAGTCTACCTTGTGTCTACCATCTAGACACCAGGTACTCAGCATTTCAGAAAACTTAGGAACAAGCGAGGTTCTCAGACATTGGTTTACAGTCCAAGCTCAAGAGACAAATAGGAAACAGAACAAAGGTGGAGAGAATGGGGCAGTACCCATCAGTGCTGGATGAGTCTTCACTGTCACCCGCAGTTCCTCATGAAAGAGGAAAACAGTGATATGGAAAAGTGAAGGCTGGGAGATCTCTCCACATGGCCAGAGCTACATCTTTGCTCCTTATGGAAAACTCAGTAGCTCCGCTCTGTTCCCATCCTTCTAGGTCTCTATCCTTGAGAACACCAGCTGGCCTCCTTTCTGCCTTGAGTCTGACCGCTCCCCTCTTTCCTCCCCTCACAGCGAGCATCTTTCCTCCATGCTTCCTCCCTGTTCATGTGAGCCATTTGTGGATTCTTGCATTCAAGCCTTCTTTTCCTTCCCTCTCTCACCTGAATGGCTCCCCATCTTTAACATATCAGCATGCTTATGACCTTGCACTTAATCCCACTGGTCATTCATTCAAATACTGGGAGTGCCTCTGACTATATAGCCTTTGGGTCTGAAGTCTTTCTTCTGGACTCTCTAAAGTCCTTTTCTCTCCAATGGATTAAAGCCGTGTACGTCTCTTCTCATATCCATTTCTCATCTTCTCATTCTGTTCCATGTATTTGCTTAATGTAAACTTAAATAATTTTAATTTAGTGTTTTGACACCTCTATCCTTCAAAAAGTACAAAATTGCTCAGTCTAACGTCAGAGGCTTCCAACACTCTGATTTGAACACATAGTTTCAACGTCATGCAAGTCTTAGAGGAAAGAATAACAATGGACAACAGTCTTCATGTGGACCATGGAGACCCAACTAGAAGTTTTATTCCTTTGAACGCACCAGCAAACACTTAGATGAAGATTTAATGCAGAATAACATGGAGCTAGGTTAATGGCTAAGGGAATGAGCAGAAAGCAGGGCAATAAGTATACCCAGACACTCTGGATGGAGCTGGGCATGGGCTCTCCTCACGTGTGGAATTTGCAACATCCTGGAAGAAAGAGTGCTTTCTTCCAGCACTTTGCAAATGGCCCTCCGTCATTTCCCAGAATGCCAGGAAACTCTGTTCGTGGACTGACAATTTCTGACTCAATGAAAAGGCAAGAGAAAAACCCCTGCCATGATTTCCCCACTCTCGGATTATCTCTTTTTTGCACTGATATTTTATGTCATCTCTTGTGGAAAGATAATTTCGAGGTTGTTTTCTACATATTACCTTGTCCCAGAAGGAAACCTGATCATTTGGGGACATAAAAGGAAGTGAGAAAAATGCATTAGGTAAAAAGAAGGCCAGAATAATAGGAAAGAGTGTCTTCCTTTTTGTAGACAATGATCTTTTTCTTAAATTTTTTTCAATTTTTTACTCATTATATCATTGAAAGAAAAGATACATGTGGCAATTTGATGCTCCCTTCTTAAGCATCTAACCACTGATCTGGCTTCCTTTGATTTGTTTTCATTGATTACACATCTGTAATGAAGTTCACTTCCATTGCACACTTATTGAGACTATATGACTCCTCTCCCACTCTGACAGATAACATATAAACACCCACACCATATCTGAAGGAACAAAAACAGATTGAGACCAGCATTAAAATATCACTTATATATACCTGATATGTGTATATTTACACACTAGTGTACATCCTTAATTCTACTAATTATATTCATTTTTAGTGAATATAATTCATTTTAGAAGCAGAAGCAATGAATACATGTAAGAAATGAGGAAATAACTGGTTTTACACTTAGGACAGGCCACTTACTGTAATTTGACTAATCCAATGTGAGTTTCTGGCTTCAAAAAGCCAAATATATGCTTTTAAAAATAAAATGTCTTGTAATTAATTAAATTTAAATAAAGGCCATTTAAAAGTTTGTAGATTTAATCATTTAAACATCTTAAATTACTTTGGAAATTAGGATGACTATAGTAATTCATAATTATCTAATCTCTAACCAAAGAAAATTAGTTTACTGACATTAATTAAGTTTCCTACTGACATTAGCAGCAAATTAAGAATATTATTAAATTGGTTTTATAAATGTCTAAATCGAGACAGAACTATGAAGTGAATTTCCCAGGGTTGTAGTCAAGTTGATAGAAATTGGAAGTTGTGGATTTTAATTTATTTTTGTAAGGCTCTAATGATTATTAAAGTGTGTGTTCACCTAAGCATTCAAGCTAATGACATTAGCTGCATATAAAGAACTTTAAAAAAAATCCCTTACTCTGTCGAGAATCATGTTTCTCCTGGTTAATTCTTACAAAATATTAAGGGGAGTATAAATTAAAATATTTCCCATGAGAAGTAACAAAACAAGTCCCTAAAATTTATTTGGGTTTATAAAAATTTAAAGATGGCTTCTGTGCTAAGAATTTAAGATACCAATTGGCATGAGGAGAGCTGAAATGTAAGACAAATGCCAGAGAAAACCTCAATTTAGTCTCCTTGGATTATTTAAATTCTTAACATCATCGGCTCATGCTTTCCTTTCTGGGTTGGGGGATTTTTTTCCCCTTTGTTTTTCACCTAAACTGTGTGATAATAATTGTGATACTGTTTCCTTTCGTATTGTAATCATTAATGCATGTGATAGTTATTAATGTATACACTGTACATACACATGAACGGTTTTACTGTGGCATTTTATACATGCTTTGCTGTACCCATCTTTCCTAAAGCCTCTTTCTCCTCACTTCCCTGGGCCCCTCACCCTTCCCTGGTACCCTCTATGGCTTTCTGCTTGCCTCTATTTTCATAGCTTCACATTTGAGGGGAAACATGGGATCTGTCTTTTTGTGCCTTTCACTTATTTTGTTTAACATGGTGACCTCTTGTTATTCATTTTCTTGCAAATGACAGGATGTTGCCTTTCCTAATGGTGGGGTGGAATTCTATTGTCTATATTCACACATGATTTCTTTAGGCACTCATCTGCCAAGGGGTGAGGATGATTCCACAGCTTGCCTATCATGAATAATGACAAGATAAACATGGCTATACTGGTTTCTGTGGTAAGATGGTTTTGTTTCCTTTGGGTACATACTCAGGAGTGGAATAGCTGGATGACATGGTGGTTCTACTTTTGGCTTTGGAAGACAGCACCATCTTGTTTTCAGTAAAGGCCAGTTTAACTCTCGTTCCCACTAACAATGTGCCCTGTCTGCTAACAATATCTTCCATTTTCCTCCACACCCTCTCCATCCAGCGTTTGCTGTATTTGAAATCTCAGGTTTTTTTTAAAGATAAAAATCTCAGCTTTTGTTTAAATTTACTGATGGCTAAAAAGTATTAAATAGTGTTCATATATTTATTTGGCATTATATTTCTTTCAAGAAGTGTCTGTTTGGAACATTTGATGACTAGATCACTTATTCTTTTGCTGTTAATGCTTTGAAGTTCTTTGTAGAACTTTGCATATTGGTTCTCTATCAGAATAAGTGACAAGCAAATTTTTCCCCCATTCTGTAGGTTGTCTCTTCAGGCCACTGGTTATTCCTTTGAAATGCAATAGCTTTATACTCTGAAGTCAGTTCTTGCTCTTAAATCCAGGCCCTTTTGGAGTCCGACTCAGAAAACCAATGCCTGCTCCAATATCTTGGCACTGCTTCCCAGTCCCTATTCTCTTCGGGTCCAACATTGACATTAAGGCCTCTATGAGTCCATTATGTTTTTAACAGGTTAAGAAACAGGGATATAAATTGAATAATTTCCAGGCGGATGTTCAGTTTGCTCATCACCACTTGTAAAAGAGGTTGTCTTTTCTCCAAAGTTGCCACCTGTATTGAGGCTCAGTCTGCTGTATTTTCTACCATTTAATACCTTCGGTCTATGTGTCTGTTTTCCCTGCAATATCACGCTATTTTCCTTAGTAGGCTTTGACAATAAAACTCAAAACAGATAGTACGAAACTTCCAACATTACCTTTTCTGCTCAGGATTTCTTTGGCTATTGATCATGTTTTGTGCTTCCATAAGAATTTAAGTTTTTAAATAGCTTCTTACTATGCAGCCTAAATTAGCCCTGAACTCACTTTCCTTCCTGCTTCTAGGATTGCAGATGTGTGCAAACAAGTAATGTGTCTGCATGGATTTCAGGGTTGTTTCCCCCTAGTTTAATCAAGAGTGTCACTGGTGTTTAGAAACGAAGTACATTAAATCTAATGGTCACTTTTGGTGATATGGCCATTTTAGCAACATTAATTCTTCTTACCCATGAACTTGGATGGTCTTTTCATCTCTCGGTGTCATATTTCACAACATCCTTCAGTACTTTAGAATTATCACTTTATAGGTATTTCATTAGGTTCATTTTTAAATTTTAAATAATTTTTAAATTTCCAATAAATGAGATTGCTCCACTGACTTCTTAGTATGGTTAATACTGGAGAAGAGAAAAGCCAATGTTTGTATGTTGGTTTTAGATACCGCAGCTTACTACATATCAGATCTAAGAGTTATCTTGTGGAATCTTGACAACGTCTAAAATTAAATCATCTGTACTTAGGGATGACTTGCCTTCCTCATTCCTGTTTGTATGCCTTTCCTTCTTTCTCTTGCCTGATTTTGAAAGACCTCCAGATCGGGGAGATTCTCACTCAAGTCTAGGGATAACATGACCCCCTAGGAACTCATGAGAGACTGTCCTTGCTGCAATCACACGAGGTTTATTGACAAGTACCAGAGCTCTGGGGCCAAGATTCATAACCCACACAGGGAGGAGTTCGACCCCCAGTAGCTGGGAGAAGGCGTTTTTAAGGGAAGAAACCACAACCCAATAATCCAAAGGGGGTGGGGAGGGTGTCACTGAAAATTCCAAAAATACCAGTGATCATCACAAGGGGGTAACTCCCTGTTTATTCTCAAGATTATAATCTAACTTCATCTTCAGCTAGTTCCCAAAACAGGGTCACTGACCCAGCTAACCTATATTTTTCTGGCTCTCCTCTTCCTGCTAGAGGGGTCTAGATTTATCTGGGTCTTTCAATTTCTGTAGCTAAATTAAAGTTCTTTACTGAGTAAGAGTTGGGGGAGTGGGTGCCTTTGTATAATGGAAAAATTAAAAATGCTGCAGGATTCCCAGTGGCAATAGGCAGCAGAAATGCTGTAGGTCCCCAAGTGATGGTAGCAGGCCCTGACAGCAGCCAGTCCCAGGCAGAGACAGCTGCCAGTCCCTGAGCGGTAGCTGGTCCCAGGCAGGGAGACACATGGTGGGCGGGCAAGAGACAGAGACATGGATAGGCACGCCATGCAGAGTAAAGTTGGATATTTATTCAGGGGGTTATGGAGGGAGAAGGGTGAAGGGGAGAAGAGCAGAGAGAGAGGAGAGAGAGAAAGAAGTGGGGGAAGGGGAAGGGTGGAGAGAGAAGCAGAAGCTGCCTCTCCAAGAGGAAGATGGAAAAGAGAGAGAGCTCAGGCCGGAAGCTGAAGATCAGCCTGCCTCAGTGGATGGGGGAGGGAGTGGGCGTGGCTTGTCTCTTAAAGAGAAAGAACAATCATTACACTTTGTCTCTTTTTTATTTGAGACATAAGTATTTGAGATATAAACAGTGCTTATAGAGTTTCCTCATTTGGTATAATATTGAATATGGGTTTGTCATAAACAGTCTTTGTTTATTGCATGAGATCATTCCATACAAATTGATAGAACTTTTTTAATTCATGTGAATGTGTGTCTGTGTGACTGTTTGTCATTACATGTGGGTGCCTAAAAGGATGTTAGATTCCCTGGAGCTGGAGTTATAGGCAGTTGTTAAACCAGATAATGTGAAATCCCCAAAATGGGTTCTAGGAACTGAGCTTGGATGCTCTGTGAAAGTTCCAAACACTTTTAACATCTGAGCCGCAGAGTTTCTATCTTGAGAGAATATTTGACGGCAAATGATTTTTCTGTACCAATTGAGATGACTATGCAATGTTTATCTTTGATTCAACATATGTGCTATATTACACTTATTGATTTTCAAATATTGAACCACCCTTGGACCGTAGTGTCAACTCTTGTTATATTGTTGAATTGGATTTGCAAGTATTTTATTGGCTCTGGTTGTCTAAGTTCATCAACGAAATTGGCCTATAAATTTCTTTTTCTGCTATGTCTTCATTAGGCTTTGGTATTAGGGTAATTAATACTGATTTGTCATATGAGCATGGAAATTCTCTTTCCATCCATATTTTATGCAGTACTTCGAGAAACATTAGTTTCCTTCTTTAAAAGTCTGATAGAATTCAGATGTCAGCAATCCAGTTCTGAGGTTTTTCTTTGCTGGGAGAATTTTTATTATTACTTTAGTTTCACTGACTGCTATGGGATTATTTTGATTTTTAAGTAACATTTTGGCCAATTTTATTCTTCTAGATTTTACAATATATTGACATATAAATTTTCAAACTACTATTAACCTTTGTTAGGGTTTGATAGGTATTTATAAAAATATGTCCCCTATCATTTCTAATTGTATTTACCTTATCTGGGTTTTTTCTCTTTTTTCATTAGTTTAGGTATTTGCCAATTTTGTTTACCCCTTCAAAGTGTAAACTCTATATTATCTAGGCAGTGCCTCAATACTCTCTTCCCATGTGACTTTAGGTTGTGTGGCATTTACGATAAAAAATAATCAGCACTGTTTCCTTTGAGAATTTTCTGTTTTGCTGGTTCTGTGATTGTACATTCATTTGGTATCAAGATTTATTTTGGGGTTAAGCCCCATTAAACCTCCCAGGGTCCAGGTAAGATTTGCTATAGCAAGCGAAAATCTGACTTCTAAGATCAGATAAAAAAATAAGTTAACTCATTTATGTTACCTCTTCATGTTTTTATTTCTTGGGTGAAGAAACACTGAGAGAAAAGGGGGCAATCTCCACCAGGGTTTTAGTTTTTACAGACATGGTTAAAAAATTCCAGAGGCAAAAACAATATCAATTTGCATGTCAGAATCACAAAAAGACAGGTAGAATCTGACAAAGCAGCACTCCAGGAAGGGGTGACACCACCCAGGAGGGGCTAGCTGCCAAGGAGAAATACTTAACATTCCAAACCACTAGATAAAGTTACAAAACCTAGACTCCTCCACACTCAGACCTGTTTGTCTGGTACTGTCTTCCTATCTTTTTGAAATTCCTTCAGGGTCTATTAGCAAGGGTAATTGTGGGGGATTGACTTTATGTAAATTTGACTACTGTTCTTGCTCTAAGGCCTCATGGAAGGTCATTCCCTTGCCCGCACAGGAGAAGTTACACTACTGAGGTGTTTTGGGAATGGATCCCATTTTGAAGGGAAGAATCACGGCTTCACAAGGTTTTTATAGATTTGACAGCAACTTTTCCAAAAGGCTGTGTTCACGCAGCTCTGCTGTGGGCTCTCCATGTGGATGTGTACATATATTCTTCCCATGACTCTGTCTATTGGTCTGACAGCTGCACATTTGCTGTATAGTCTTGAGAGCTCCAACAGTTTGGTCTTTGCTTATCTTAGAAAGTTTTTATTTCACCTCCAGTTCGGAAGGATTCCTATATGGAGATAGGTAGGCTGGTAGTTAGCATATATGTTTTCACAGTTTGGAAAACATGATTCTCCTTGGCCTTGGAATTTCTACTGTGACCTCTGCAGCTATGCTGATGCTTTTGCTTTATAAATGGCTTGGCATTTGACTTTTGTGCTTTATTATTATTATTGTTGTTGTTATGTGCTTGGCAATTATAAGTATGGTAATGGAAAATTTCTTTTCTAAATTCCTTCTGCATCTGGATTTCCATATATTTCCCAAGAGTTAAAACACTTTCTGGTATTATTTTATGGAATGGGTTTCCCTCAGCCTTTGTCCTATATCCTGATTTTTCCATCTGATTCTCTTATATTATTTGTAGTTTTCATTTCTTAGTCAGCCGTGCAGTTCTTGCAGTGCCCTGGTCATAATTTCTCTTTGTCTGTGTTTTCTTCAAGCACTGATATTTTTCTTCCTACTTGATCTAGTTTATTGGTGAGATTTTTCAAGTACATTTTAAAATTTGATTTATTGAACTTTAATTTCCAAAATTTCTACTTGTTTCTATTTCAGAATCTCTCTCTCTTTTTAAAAATATTTTGTACTGTCATCTTTAACCCATTCAGCTGTTGTTTATATTGCTTGAAGTCATTGTTAACTTTAAATTTTTTGTCCAGCATTTTTTTCTGTCTACTATGTTTGGATTCAGTTACTAAAGAGCTATGAGCATGCAGAGAAATAATGTCACCTTGTTTGCCCCATAGTTCTTGCATTTTAATGTTGAGATGCTCATATCTGTTAGGATGTGATGTGGGATTCCCCTCTGTATTCTGTGAATAGGATTGGTTAATGAATAAAGAATCTGTCTTGGCCTGTGATAGGGTAGAGTAGAGCTAGGTGGGGAAAACTAAACTGAATGCTAGAAGAAAGAAGGTGGAGTCAGTGAGAAGCTATGTAGTTCTGCTAGCAATAGATGCTGGAACTTTACCAGGTAAGCCACAGCCACTTGGCGATACACAGAATAATAGAAATGGCTTCAATTAATATGTAAGAGCTAGCCAATAAGAAGCTAGAGCTAATAGGCCAAGTAGTGACTTAATTAATACAATTTCTGTGTGTTTATTTCGGCAATAAACAAGCAGGCTCCAACTATAAGGATGAGCAGCTGGGATCAAATTAGCAGGCTCCAGCTACAAGAATAAGTGACATTAGCCATGTTATGTGCATTTTAATGTTGAAATGCATGCATCTGTTAGAATGGAGGACACCTAGAATGTTATTCAAAGGTCTTCTTAGTGGTTGGCCTTTTCTTAGGGGCTCAATTCCCAGTGCTATTCAGAAGAAAGAAAACAAATGGCAGAAACACCTCCTTCAGACACAGAAATTAGGTTAGTGTCCCATCACTGTGGCAAAAGTACCAGAAAGAATGACTTAGGGAGGAAGTGCTAGCCGACTCACAGTTCGGAGGCATTGGAGACTCTGGGGAACAGAATGACATAGCAGTGGAATCATGTGTCATGGCTCATGGCAGGTGATGAGGGGCTTGGGACAAGACACAACCCACCAACACATGCCCCCAGTAGTGACCTGTTGTCTTTGCTTAGGCCTTATCTCAAGTTTCCAGTATAATGGTTTTGGCGCCGTTCCCTGAGGGGTGGCAGCGGGCCATGAAGGGCGGTGGGTCCCAGGTGGTGAGCACAGTCACAGTGGGTGACCTGAGACCTACGGCAGAGCTACAGCAGCCTTCAGCAAGTGAGAGACAGATAGACCCGCCATGCAGAGATTGTGGGTATAGTTTATTTAGTGGGTTATGGATGGTAAGGGGAAAAGAGAGGGAGAGAGAGAGAGAGAGAGAGAGAGAGAGAGAGAGAGAGAGAGCCCACTCATGCAGAAGATCCACTTGCCTCATCAGAAGTGGGTGGAGTGGGCAGGGCTTGTCTCTTAAAGGGATACGACAGACTATTACATCCAGAACCTTCCCAAACAGTATCGTCAGTTGGGGGTAGGGCAAATACTCAATACTTGAGTCTATGGGAAATATTATATATTAAATAAAATGCCATTTAAAAAACAATGCTAACAAGAGAAAAGAAAAGGGCCGAATAACATGAGGTAAATTAAAAAGTTAAAAACCAATACAGGTCAAAGTCATACTAAAATAATAAAAACGGGGAGCTGGGAAGGATAAGTGGAAGAAGTAAGATTAAGAAGGAGCAAAAATGAGAACAAGAAAAAGAACGAGAAGCCAGGCAGTGGTGATGCACGCCTTTAATCCTGGCACTAGGGAGGCAGAGGCAGGCGGATCGCTGGGAGTTTGAGGGCAGCCTTGTCTACAAAGTGAGTTCCAGGACAGTCAGAGCAGTAACACAGAGAAACCCTGCCTTGAAAAAGAAAAACAAAAAGTAAGAAAGAAAGGAAAAAGAAACAGAGTGAGAGTGAAGGAATCAATTGAAGAGTAAAAGAGTAAATATAAAAAACTAAGATGGGATGGAAGAAAAGAGAAGCAAGATTGAAACTTCCTCCTAGCTGAGGTATTCGGATTAGAGAAACTTCTTTCTAGGTGCTTAATACTGAATCCACTAGGAATGGGTGCTGATGACTGTAGCTGAGTCCTTCTGTTGTCATAGCTGTGTATACCGAGTCCTGGCACAGCGGTTCCTGCCTATCAATTATGGGCGTGCTGTCTGAGGCAGCTGCGCATCCACCCCACCCATGCAGGTTGCTGTCCTCAAGGAGTTCGCAATTGTAAGCCATGCTGATGCTCACTCTTTCTCCGGAGTCCCCTGCTCTGTACCTGGGGGTATGTCGAATGTCCGCGCTGTAATATCTCTCTGAATGCCTCGAAGTGTGGGGTGAGCAAACACACCACTGAACTCTACGTGGGAGGAGGTCAGTTACGTGAACGAAGCCATCTGCCAGCCCCCATCTCGGTGCTCTCAGACAGGGCCTCCACAGTAAGCCACTAATGAGAGGTCTTGTTCCTCATCACAGAGAGTGACCTCTACTGCCCAAGCTAGCTCCCCACTGCTTAAAGTTCTCAGCGGGTCCCCGGAAGACATTCCCTGCTCCGTGAGTGTTTCCAGTGGTCTCTCCGCCTAAGACCCTGCAACAGGCATCCCCAGAGATTCTCAACTGTAATTTCCTCATCCGCAGAATGGACCAGTCCAAAACAACAGGCCCCTTTTTAAGGTGACACCTGGCTTCAGCACACCTAGAGAGGGTGACCATTGTGATGGATTTCTTCAAAACTAGCCTGCCAGGTAGGAGTCACCTTCATAGGAAGTTTGAACTGTTTGTGCTGGGTTTAAAGTTTGTAAAATCCTTGTTTTTCCCTGAAGCTGCTAGTGTGACTCCGTGCTTACCTCTTATTGCCGCGCCAGGTCCTCTCCCCCAGCCCCAGCTAGGACAGGCGTTGGGGATGGCTTCGAATTTTCCTGAGTAGGTACCTGTTCCTCTGTTCTTTTTTTTCTTTTCCTAAACACATCTTTCTTAATTCCTGCCACCCCTTCTCTGGGAATACAGTTTCTCTTCTTTTTGTCTGAATCTTCTCATCCATTTGTGTTTATACTGAGGTTACTGCTACCCGCCATCTTACCCTCCAACACCATGGCCCACATACTTTATCCTGTTGTCAGTCTCCTTAAGGAAGTCTGCGCTCTTACACAGCCTCTCATCTCAAAGGAGCCACGAATCCCCCAGTAGGTCCGTCTGTTGGGCTGCTACAAGTTCCCTAATTTTGTAGCTCTCTTGCCTTGTGACATGGGAAAAAAGAATGAGCTAGTCTCCTTCCTCCTTGCTGGTTACCGAGGGAGGGAGGTTGACAGTATCTGTCCCAGCTGGAAGCGAGACCCAACTCACACAGTTCCTTAGGAGGAATGTGGAAAGGCAGGAGAGTTGATGAGGAATCTGAAACCACAGAAGGGAAGAGGAACTGGGCCCGAGGAGGAAGGGAACAAGAAGAAGATGTTTTCTCAAGACTAAGTACTCCAGACTACCAGGAGAAAGCATTTTCTGCAGTGCTCATGTAGCTCAGCAGCTGTACCTAACAGCCGAAGCTCGGGGCACGGTGGGAAGAAGGGGAACACATTGAAGCCAGCCTAGATTTCTGATATATTTGAACTTCTAAATTTATATAGTTTGGTTCGGAAATATAGAAAATTTATGGGTGGATATAGTCATGTATATTAAAAAAACGTTGGCTTCTCTTATAAGTTATAGAGTTTGGCTGTAAACTTTTATATTGTGTTAGGCAGAATATGAAAGCTTTTCAATATTTAAATAGCTCAGAATATAGATCTGTGACCAAAAGAATGCCACCTTTTTGAAGGCTGATATTAATAATGGTGTTTCTGCCATATGTAAATCTATACCATCTTGGAATTATGTATCCTTTTATGCACTTTCTCAAAATAAGATGTTTTTTCATAGTAAATATTCTGTTACACAGAAGAAAAGGTGATTTTGCAATGTGTACCTTGCTCCGTCTGTTTTTCCCAGATACAGAATGTAGTGATAATGGGAACTTTTGAAGAGGAATCTCAAGGCAGAGATTTTCTTTAACCACGACCATTTGATTATAGGCCAAATTTTGAAAGAAGGTTGAGAAAGCACTTTGATTTTAAAAAGGGTCCTCCAGAAGCAGCATCCTATAACATTTTACACACACACACACACACACACACACACACTGTGATATTTTATTTATGTTTTAATAATTAAAGCTTGCCCGAAGATCAGAGGCAAAGCTAAAGCCACTAGATGTCAGGTAATGGTGACATACCTTTAATCCCAGGATTTGAGAGACAGAGGCAGAAGGATCTCTGCAAATTCAAGGCCACCCTGAGCTACACAAGATCAATGCAGAAACAAATCCAGGTGGTGGTGGCTCACACCTTTAATCCTAGTACTAGGGAGTTGCAGATCTTTAATCCCAGCACTAGAGGGAATATAAAATGGGAGGAGAGAGAGGATCTGTCTGCTTTGTCTGTTTAGTCTACTTAGTCTGCTGTCATCCAGCCTTGGTAGAGGTAAGACTTCTCTAGTGACTTGGCTGCTTTGCTTTTCTGGTTTTCGGGTTGAACCCCAATATCTGTCTCTGGGTTTTTGTTGTTTTTTTTTTGTTTTTTTTTTTTTTACTATTTGTGCTATACACATATATACACACATCACACACACAGACACACATACACACACACATTCACACACACACATACACACAGCAAAGCACTAAGTTTTATATGGTTTCTTTCTTTTGATCTTTCTAAAAACCCAGGAGACAGTCAGCCTATGTTCACTCAGTTCAGAGAGACTCTACTTATACATGCCCCTTCAGAACATCTTGGGTCTTGTCTTTTGACCATGAGGCAGTCACAACGACACTCTAAACTGGAGGCATAGGCTATGCCACATGTAGTCTGACATGTAGTTATGTTTCTTTTTGAGACTGGTTGGCCTTGAACTTCTTGTGTAGCTGAGGATGGCCCTGAACCGCACATCTTTTATTGGGATTACAAACACGTTCCAGCACACCTGACCAAAGCCCATTGTTGACTGAAACATTATTACTGAACACATGACTATGATGCAGTGGTTCTCAATCCCTTTTAGGGGTCAGACGCCCCCCTTCATGGAGGTTACCTAAGACCATTGGAAAACACAGATATTTACATTATGATTCATAACAGTAGCAAAATTACAGTTCTAAAGTAGCAACAAAAGTTGTTCTATGGTTGGGGATCATCTCAACATAAGGAGCTGTATTAAAGGGTTGCAGCATTAAGGAAGGTTGAGAACCACTGATATGGTGTATAATTCTGGAATGGTGATGCCATTCCATGCAGTGATTCTTATATGTAAGTCAATTTCTGAAGATGGTTAGAATTGGCACACATGTAGGCCATGCAGTAAGTATCAGAATGAAAGTGTATTAAACATTCTGTCAACTTCACTGCTGATTTGAAATCTGGAGATCAATTCACTAAGCTTCACGATGGCCACCTCTGCACTTTCTCGTATGTCTTAATTTCATTATTTTTTTTAATATTTTTGTTTCTTCTTTGAAACTTCATGTATTATACAATTTTGATCCTGTTCATCTGCCACTATAATTTGATTCTTTCCATGTTGTATCTTCATTTTCTATTCCCCATCTTCTAATGTACATACTAGTTTTTGCCTAAATATAATTATATATGGGTTTGTGTACATACCATGATAAAGTGACTACATTTAGGTAAACAAAATAAAATACAAATAGAGAAATATTTTATATTCTTTTATAATTTATGCTTAGAAATTTTCTTTTTGTAACACTTGAAACACTATTGATGCTATTTATAAATCTATACCAGGGATGGAGCCCAGGTTTTTATACATCTTGAACGAATGCTCTCTCACTGAGCTAACATCTCCAGCACGCTTCACTTTAGTTTGATACAGTCTAAGTTTCCCAGGTTGGCCTTGAATGTGCAATCCTCCTGCCTCAGACTCCCTGAGTAGCTAAGACTTGTAAGTAATTTTCTGTAAGAGACACATAGTTTCTTCCTACCAATAAAACCAGAGCATTTAATTGGCAAAACTCTGACTGATGAAAGTTGCTTCACTCAAACTATATCTCCCCCTGAATATTTTCATTAGTATATATTCAAACTCT
The DNA here is from genome assembly GCA_004026605.1 of Ondatra zibethicus. Taxonomy (NCBI): domain Eukaryota; kingdom Metazoa; phylum Chordata; class Mammalia; order Rodentia; family Cricetidae; genus Ondatra; species Ondatra zibethicus. Next base: position 82,086 of record PVIU01002775.1, on the reverse strand, counting down.
GAATTTATTATAGCCATTGTGATCTCCTTATCACTATTCACATTTTGAAAACCTAGTTGTATTTAAAAAGATTTATGTGGGAAATTTGATGCAATATATTAGTCGCGTCAAATCATATACCACTGCTGCAGGAGCTCCTTCTGCTCCTTCAGCCAATAGCCTTTAAGATACCAGCCCAATTGGGCGTGGTCTATTTGGCTTGAAAAAGCAGCGGTAGCCGTCTCCTCTCTCTTGCTTCGGAATCCGCTTCTGGTTACCAGATTCTTTTCCTGGTTGTGCAGGAGGGCTGTTGTCTAGGACAGTGATCTGTAAGTTTTTCCCTTTAAATAAATAACCCTTTTGTTAATCATAATTCTAGACTTGTGTGGGATTGTTTTGTGACTTACTCCTTTATACCGCAATGTTACAATGGGTTCAAGAAAACAAATCTGGTGATTAATTTCAAATGTCAATATCCTGGACTAGGGATGCCTGAAGAAGAGAAAGCATCACTTCTGGGTGTGCCTGTGAGGGTGCTTCTAGAGAAACTGCCATGCGTGTCAGCAGACTGTGAAGGCGTCCTCCACTACCTTCCTCACTTCCCATCCACTCCTTCTCTCTGCCTTCATCATAAACCTAGCTTACTTTCTTGTCCTGCCATTGGGCATCAGAATTCCAGGATCTTTTGACTGGCAGGGCTTGCATGAGTGGTCCTGGGTTTTCAGTTCTTTAGCTTTGTACTATGAACTGTACTCTATGCTTCTCTAGTCCTGAGAACTTTTTGACTTGGACTGAACTACATCATTGGTACCCCAGGGCTTCCAACTTGTGGATGGGCCCTGGTGGGAATTCCTTAGTCTCCAAAACTGTATGATCCAATTAGCGTACCAACTCCTCTCTGTTCCCTCAAACCTGTCTTTCCCTCTGGAGAACATTGATGTATGCAGCTGCTATAACTGAAAAACAAATCGAACACGGGAGACATTTTAGCTCAAGGATTTATTCAATATGATTAAATTAAGCAAATGAGAAGAGGCAAAAATGACCAGAAACAACCTGTGAAATTGGCTGAATATTCATCTGAGACAAGCAAACTTTATAATCCTCTCGCTCTCAGAAATAGGTCATACTGTAACTATCAGAAACAGTTCAATTTACTTAAGAGTAAACATAAAATCTATTCCTGCTTGTGTTGTCGGGTGAGCGTGATGCATTTTTCTCTTGTTAATTCTTTGAAAAATTTTCTTATTTATTTAGGGTGTGTGATATATATATATATATATATATATATATATATATGTGTGTGTGTGTATATATATACACACACACACAGACACACACACACACACACACACACACAGAGAGAGAGAGAGCACCACAGAATGTGTGTCGAGGTCACAGGACAGCCTGTGCCACTTGGTTTTCTCCTGCGACCATATGGATTCTGAGCATCGCATTCAGGTGTGAGGTTTGGCAGCAAGTACCGTCCCAAACTGAGCCACCTTACTCATGCCACAGTTGGTATTTCTTGAATGAAATGACATTTTTTGGAGGTTACTACTGGTTACATGTCTTACCATGTTCCTTCAAACTTTAGTAACATCAATTTTGTGGGTTAAAGTTGAACATTTTTATTTGGAAGACCTTGGTGGACATTTCAAAAGCTTCAACTAATGACAGCAGAACTCACAGTGGGCTGACTGCGCTGGTTACTTTGTTTTCAGAATGACATAAACGGGGTCACGTGTGAAGAGAAAGCCGCAATGGAGAATGTGCCTCAATCATATTGACCTGTAGGCAAGTGTGGGGGCGTTTTCTTGTTTAATGATTGATGTGGAAAGGCCCCGACCAAGGTGGGTGGTGTCAACCCTGAACTGGTGGTTCTGTGAGATTTAAGAAAGGTAGCTAAGCATGAGTTTGGGGAGTATTACAGTAGGCAGCATTCCTCCATGGTTTTTTCTTCAGTTCTGCCTTCCCATTTCCTGCCTTGAGTTCCAGCCCTGACTTCTCTCAAGGGTGGACTGTGATTGGGGTTTGTAAACCTTTCCTGCCCTAGGTGATTTTGGTCAGGCTTTTTGTTACACCAACAAAGTGAAGACACTGTCCTACCTTCTGCTCTGTCCCGTCACTTGTCTTAAAGAATACTGAGGGTTTTTTCTTAAGCCCAAAGTTTACTATTATTTTATTGTTAAAGTTGGATAGAATAGAAGGTGTCCTCTGGATATGGGACAAATCAATTATGTAACTAAGGAGTTGTTATGTAGAGTTGATTAAGTCACTGTCAATATCTGGGTACAAAACAGCCTTGATCTCAGAGATACAGAGGCATAGCCAACTCTAGAGGTTCTCATTGGGCCAAGAAATGGCACGGAAGTTTAACATGTGAGGGTTGTGGGTATATTTTAGGACAAGAATTTTTAAAATTTTATTTGCATATTTATTATTTTATTTACTTATTAGAAAGGCAGGTGTACATTTCTCTGTATAAAAATTAGGAAGATTGGGAAATTAGATGTATGTTGAGAGAAGGGTTGTGACAATGTAACATTGTGCAAGAGATTCAAAGAGTGTCTATGATGTGAGATGTCCAGTTGAAATGATATTTTGTTATTGATACTAATAGGTACTATTTTACCAAATAATAGGACTCTTAAAGGGGATTCCTATTATAGTGTTTTGTAAGATAAGAGTGGACATACCCCAGAATTAGGGGGATCCCTATTATAGTGTTTTATAAAATAAGAGTAGACATACCCCAGAATTAGGCTCTTGGATTCTGCAAAGTCTCAGGAAAGTAGTAATAATGGTATCTTGAAAATGGTCTATTTTATACAAAAGAAAATTAGCAGCAAAGTAATAATGGCACAGATTTCCTGAGGTCCCTCTGTTCTAGACCAGCAACTGGACTTCCATCTATTTATGGATCTTGGACTAGAGATGCATTTATTATGCAATTAACTAAGAATGACAGGGTTCCTAAGAACTTCACTGAGGTAGCTTAGATTTCATTAATTAAGGCATACATTTATTAAATGTTCACTGGGTACCGGAGTTTTGTTAACTGCTGGAAATTCAGATGAGTATGGCATTGTCTTTGCTATAGAGCCGTAATCTAGACAAAAATGTTCATAAAATATTTGGTGCCTGTTAAGTATTTATATGGTATAAAATAAGGTCTTTAATTTTTTTTAATGTGATAAACATTTGAGTTTAAATGCCCAAAGAGAAACAAAAATTCTTTTCCAGAGAAAAGTTTTCTTCTACCGATAAAATGTTTCTAGTCTGAAATCAGTGTAAGGTGTAAGAAGGGGTGGACGATGCAAGTCCTAGACAAGCCACGACACGGAAAGGACAGCAGTAGGTGATAGCATGTGGGGCGTTGGAATGCTGTGGTATGAATAGCTGTCTCCACACCCTTTAAGAGCTTCCAGGGGAAGGTGTGTTAGCCCTCCTCTGTTGTTCAGTGGCCAGACCTGTGAGGCTAGAGAAGGCACCACACGAAGTAATGACTTTCCCTAGTGAGTGCTAAGTTAGCCTTTCCAATTCCGGGACAGGCTTTCTCTTGTCCTGAGAGTTCAGACAGGAGCCAAGGGCCCACATTTCAGGGTATAAATGTATTTCTAAGTGAAGAAGGTGCTATACTTCATAAGCTCTCAGTTCCCCCTCCTCTCACAGCTTGTCATTCCAGATCTTCGAGTGAGGATGCGGATTGTATGTTGAGAAACTGAAAAGTTCCTCAGGAAAATTGTAAGCGTGGGAGATGTTAATTAGTTGTCAAATCTATATGGCAGTAAGTATTGTCAATTTCCCTTTCCAAGACGTTTCATTACAAGCACATTAATAACAGAGGAATAGAACATTCACAATAAAATGAGCTCTATTTCCCAAGATGCCTCACAAAATTTGATAAAGAAATGAAATACTAATATTGTTTATTGAAAGAAGTCATTAAAATTCTTTTATCATAGACCAGAAAACTTAAAAAAATTATGCCAGCTTCTAATTTAAGAGAAAAGCATGGGTTTATTATTTTAGAGATTGGGGTTGGCTAGATGATAACATGCCACTTAGAAATGAAAATTAAATCACCGGAGTAGCGCATTCACACCGCTCAGGAGCTCCCGAGTGCAGCTGGAGCGAAAATGAACGCTACAGCTAATCGGTAGCCACAGGAAACACAAAGCAACGATTTCTTTAATCAGCCGGAGATTTTGAAGTATTTTAAAGGAACTACAAACGTTCCGATGTTTTGTCAGGTACAACACAGGATTTCGAAACTGAATAAGGAATCAGGGCACATATATCCTGTGCAAGTTAAATGTACATGTTTGTGGCTTTAAAGGCTGTGATAATGTAGGCTGGAGCTGAGCGGGACTGTGCCCTTATTAAACAGCGACTAGAACCAAGGAAAGGAGTCTTAAATGGATGTCCCTTCTAATCAGCTTAGTGCTCCAGACCCGGTCTGTGGGAGCCCCTTACACAGTCCACAGTGAGTGGGTTCTCGGGGAGGACTGATATTACATGCAAATATTGTCCTCCCTGTTCCTATGGTTTTCATTTCAGTTTCTCCGGAAAGAATATTCTCTGGATCTCGCGATAGACTCAACCAACCCCAGCTCAGCTCCCTTCCATTGTTCTAATCATTTGATTTGGAGGTGCTTTGACATAAAAGCAAACAATTATCACTCCTAAGACCAAGTAATAGAATGAACAGATCTTGGTTGAAGAGTCTCTTTAAAAGTCATGTTGCAGCTGTGGCTTATCTGACTTAAATGCCCAGTTTGGTGGGGGAAGTTTTCAGCCATTCAGGGACTGTTCTGTTCTTCCAGATCTAGAGGGAGCCATGGACTCACTGTCTCCAGTGGCCCCTAGATCAACCTTTCTTTCCTAGGCACCACAGCTCTTCCTCAAGAATTCTTATCTGTGACCTGGTCCCTCGTCTGGTGAAGCTCAGGCCCTAGGCTGGCTTCTGGCAGTGTGTGCTAGGGATTGCATTTTGGGGAATGGAGATCTTGTGTAGTGATATTTCATTTGTATTTTAATAAATAAAGCTTGCCTGAAGATCAGAGAGTAAAACAGCCTCACTGGTCAGTCTTATAGACCAGGCAGTAGCAACACACACTTTTAATCCCAGTATCCACACTAGTTGCCATAGAAACTGGGTGGTGCATGCATTTAATCCCAGTGATGCATGCCTTTAATCCCAGCCCTAGAGAGAAATATAAGACAGGAGGAGACAGCTCTCAGTCTCATTCTGAGATTCCTGGAGGCAGGACTGCCATTTTTGGACTGAGGTCAAGGTAAGAGCCAGTGGCTGGCTACTTTGCTTCTCTGGTCTTCAGGTTGAACCCCAGTTTCTGAGGTTTTATTAATCATGCTTCAATCTTGTGTAACGTGTTTTTACTTAACAGAGATGTGGAAAGCCTGGGGAGTATGTGTCCTGAAGAAATTTGGATTCCATTGAATTAAATATCGTGTAGTTAATGACAGGGTTACGATGAGGACCCGTATGTCCTCCATTAAGGTTTTGTTTTTACACTCATGGCTCTAGCGCTAGTTAACTAACACATGGAGAAGTACTAATAGTTCATAACGGTTTGGGACTAAGAGCACCAGGAATAGTGTCCTGGGCCAGCATGGGCCTCACCCCTGGGCCCCTGGGGCCTTCTCACCGGCTTTTGCATATTTTCTCCACTTTTAGCTCTCAACTTGTTAACTAATCCTGTTGTTGAGTTGAATATGATCTCTAGCTTTTTACTTTGGTCTTCTCTTAGGGGTCCTAATTGCCCTTTGTTTCATTAATCTTCTCACTAGGCTGTCAATAATGGGAAGGCTAGCCATTCATTTGTTTTATACCTTCTACTCTGCTCCTGCTTCTTGGCCTGGCGAGGCAGGCACTGGGGAGTTTTCTCACAGTAAGGCTGTGTTGTTTAGTTTTCTTTTGTGAGCCAGGTCCATTTGCTGCTGAAATGGATGTGACTAAGACCCTGTTTCTTAGCAACTTGTTACTGCATTAGGGGTCAGGGCAAGGAATCATGGTTGGACCAGGTAGCTGCAAAAGGTGATAATTAATTACGATGCAGCAGAGAGGAGTTTGTGGAAGACTATCTAGGAGGTGATGTCGGCTTTGAAGTGAAAAAGGCTGGACCCTGCGAGCTACAAACGCGTCCACTGTATGCGCTGAATGCTCACCATGACCTCTGTCTGGAACTGCCCAATGGTCAATCAAGTGCCCAGTTAAAACCATTTTAACTGCTTTTTCTATCACTAGTAAGCTGACAGTTTTATATACTGGAGTATAACATTCTATTAGACTTTAAAAGAACATTAGTAAGAGGGCTGAAACATTTACAATAAATGAGGACTAAAGAGATGGAAACCATTTAATAATAAAAGACTTATAAGCATCTTACATTCATAGCAAGTTTCTAGTTATAATCTCTGAGGAACAGCTGAGCTGTTCTTATCTCTGCTCCACTTGGCCAATTATGGTTAACCCCAGAGTTTATGCTCTCGTATATCTAATTGTTCAGCAGGTGCTTACTGAGCACAGGCATAAGGAACCTTGTTAGGTTTCAAGCCTCAGAGGGCTCCATGTCTGCCGGTGGATCCTGCTGTGCAGACAAGAGTAATGAGATAGGCATGTAGCTTGGTGAGCTGTATGTTCTGCTCACATGATGTGTGTGTGTGTGTGTGTGTGTGTGTGTGTGTGTGTGTTGGTGTGTTGGTCTTCGGCTTTAAAAAAAACAGTGAGATTCTATGTTACATAGGCTTTCTCAGGATTAGCTTGCAGAAAATCTTCCTTATCAAGCTTTTGGACATACTGTTCTATGGCGTGCATATTATATATGTATTTAAACTTTCTTCTAATTTGGCCATTGTTTGTTTCTAGTTGTTTGCTACTTCAAAAACGATCAACAATGACTCAAAAAGATGTGATGCATTCCTAATGTTGGGGGTTTCATTTGATGGCATGTGATGTTTGCTTGTCTCCCATATTACATGGTGACTTGATTTAAATTACACACACACACACACACACACACACACACACACACACACACACACACACACACAGAGTCTTCTGCAGTACTAGGTTCTCATACAGCTTCCCAAAGAAAGGCCTTTAGTGTTAATTACTCATTACCCCACATTCCCTCCCATACTGATTCAATAATGGCACAAATGTTTGCTGACTAATCAACCACAATTTGTTGGTTAAGGTCCAGTCCATGTGATGGAACCCTTGCCTGATATTGTTAATGAAACTGAGAACCTAAGATTAGAGAGGTCATAAACTTAGGGAAATCCTATTATTGCTACTATTTTGCTAATTGTACAATGAATCCTGCTATACCCATAGAGCATAGCATTGCACAGCCCTTAGCAAAGAAGTTTCTTTTTGCAGTACTTGTTAATTAATAGAGAGACCCACAACTGGACAGTGTGCAGAGTGTTAGAGACTTTGGAGTGCTCAGCCTTAAATGGGATGTCTTCATCACATCCCTCCCCTCACAGTTCAGGAATCTATCTAAGAGGGTAGAGGGACTGTAAGAGCCAACGGTGGTGGGTGAAAATATATATATATATATGTGAGACACAATAGGGTAGGTGCACATATAAGCTCACAGAGATGGCGACAACAGCATGCACAAGACCCACACAAGTTCAGGACAGACAAAAATCCCAGCACCAAGAAGGGGAAATGAGCACAAAGTCACACCTTAACCAAGAAGTTATTTGCAATTGCTACCTGCTGGGAGAGGACAAAAGTAGTTTTATTCCAGGGAACAACACTGGGTATATCAAACATACCCTAGGGCAGCTTCCATGCTCGGGACGAGATGGGCAACACAAACTGGACTCTGTGATTTTAGTGGCTTTGAAATTTTGTTTTTGTTTATTTTTAAGATCAAGAAAGAACATGAAGTTGGGCAGGTAGGAAGGGGGGACCTTGGAGGAGTTGGGATTGGGAAAGGATATGATAAAAATATACTGCATGAAATATCCAAAGAATAAATAAAAAGAGTAAAAGCTATTTTCAACAGTACCTTCTTCTCCTTTGCCCCCATGTCCCTGCATGGACCTAGCTCAGGTAGCAGGCAGGACTGACAACCTTTAGCTGCTGCCCTCTTTAATCTGTAGTTGTTCCTTGCAGAGTACTGTTTCCACCCAACCCAATGACATGGGATGCTCATCCCCCCCCCCACTGTAGGATTCCTCCAGGGAATAATAGCCTCTGCTCGGACAGTCTCCATCAGCATGGCTGAAATAGTTTCAAAGTAGTGCTGCCGCCTGGGCTCCATGACCCTGTCCTTCCTCCCACTCTCTTGGAAGATGTCAGACCTGCACTCTGTTCTATTCTAGACTCAAGATTGACACCACCCCCTCCACCTTTACTCACAGCAGGTTTCTTTGGTGATGATTTTGCACATTCAATCTTGTCTTGACATCTGATCTGTAGAGGAACTGAACCCTCTGTTAGAGAATTCCAGTATTTTTATTTTATTTCTCATATCATTTAATCACCATTAATATATTTTCTTCTGTGAATTAGCTATTAATGTTCTCCCCCACTAATGTTCTTTAGACTCATTTTCTCTTTGAGTTACTTTTATATTTATATAATACCTTTACTATTACATGTGACAGAGATTGTTAAGTTGGATTTTAACTAACATATTACTAGTCTAGTATGGTAAAGTGAGTGACCAGGCCAAGAGGCAATGTGTTAGAAGAACGTTGTAAAGAGGGCTCTGTGCTTTGGAGAAGAGGTTCTTTTGTTTTCACAGAGGATGAGACCCTGTGGATTCCTTCTAGACCAATATGGTATGATAGACCACACTCTCCTGAAAGGTCACCGTGAACACCTTCAGAAAATTACTTCACTCAACTGCCAACTGAGATGAACCTGGCACACAGGATACACCATGAAAGACCTGATTGACAGCGCCCCCATACAGCCAGAAGAAGTTTGGAGAGAAAAAACTATGCCCATATTCCCAAATATTGTTTATAAATGTTCTTTTATATTTAAAGGGGGATATGATATAGATATGAATAATTTGCATTGGTATAAATCTTGATTTATTGATACAAGTTTAAGGTCAATTTTGTTATATGTATATGTATTTCTGATCTTGATTATGCTATTGTGATTGTGTAGTTCATTTAAAAATGTAATGTATAATTAGGAAATATAGGTTGTTAATGGATAATAATCGATAATAGTCAAGCTTGTAGTCATGTTAGTTAGATTTTCTAGATGTGTATAGATATATTTCAGATAGGCATTCTTCATATCTTTCAAAGACAACAGAATATGGCATTTAAAATGTTTTAATAACTTAGGGCTTTTCATGACAATGAGACACATCTGCTCCTCGCAGCACCAATCTACTTCAAGAGAAAAATGGGCATCAAAAAGGCTCCTTATGGAGTTGGTTTGCCATTTGGGCAAGAAACTGCTCTTGCCTGGACTGTTGCATAAACTGGACATGAAGAACCTGCAGAGAGAAGACTGCTAAACTTGCCTAAAGGTGAGATGATCCTTCAGGGTTTCTGCTTCATGGAAGAGTCTGCAAAACATTCTGCAGGATATAGAAGAAAGTGACTGAACTGTCTTTTAATTTTCCTGCTTCATGGAAAAGTCTGTTGGATACTATGGGCCTGTAGGCTGAAGATGGATGCCCCAACACTACAAAATAACTTTGGGTGACTGTCCAGGAAACGAGATGTCCTGTCATTTCTAGAGTTTTGAAAGTTGCTTACTTCTCATTTACTTAGGTAATATTATATCCTTCTGGAGTCTTTGATGGAGTTGAAGAATAGATAGATAGTTATAGTTTTCCATTATTATGATAAAATAGATTTAAATATTGTAACTGTAATTCTTGCTTGATAACTATTTTGTTATATGTAATTTTACTATGTTAAAGTGAAAGCCTTTCTTTTTTGTTTAAACAGAAAAAGGGGAAATGGTGTAGGAGGTTCTTCTGTATTTGTTTTGCTTTCATTGGTGAATAAAGAAACTGCCTTGGCCTTTTGATAGGGCAGAAATCAGGTAGGTGGGGAAGACAAGACAGAACAAAATGCTGGGAAGAAGAGAGTCAGAGAGAGCCACCATGAAGTTACCAGGTCAGACATGCTGAATCTTTCCTGGTAAGCCACGACCTCGTGGTGACATACAGATTATTAGGAATGGGTTGAATCAAGATATGAGAGTTAACCAATAAGAGGCTAGAACTAATGGGCCAGGCAGTGTTTAAATGAATACAGTTTCTGTGTAATTATTTTGGGGGTTAAGATAGCTGGGCACTGGGAATGCGGCCAGCTTGCTTCCTACTACAGCCCTGTAACTGTAATGCTTTCAGCCACACTGAGGACATGCTGGGTCAAGGTCCCTGGAGAGAAAAATTGTAGAAAGATGCTTTGAGGTGGGGGGACTTTGGAATTCTCCCTTCATCTTGTCTAAAGAGGTCTTAAGCAGGTCCACAACTGTGTGCTTCCTGTTATCATGGGTAGACACCTCTGACTTCTGTGTGGGAAATTGTCAAGCAGACCTTGGCCTGGTGCTATCACAACAGATAGATACATGGGGAGGTGGGAAGAAGGAGTCTGTTTGCCTTAGCTGGTTTATGTTTCCGTGATGTGGGATTCAATGCTGTGAATACCATTGATTAATAAAGAAACTGTCTTAGGCCTGTGACAGGGTAGAGTAGAGCTAGGCAGGGACAACTAAAATGAATGCTGGGAGAAAGGAGGCAAGTCAGGGAGAAGCCATAAAGCCATCGCCAGAGACAGACACACAGGGACCTTGCTGGTAGGCCACAAGCCTCATGGTAAAATATAAAATGCTGGAAACTGGTTAATACTAGATGTAAGTACTAGCTAGCAATATGCTTAAGTGATCGACCAAGCAGTGATTTAAATAATAGTTTCTGTGTAATTATTTCAGGAGTCTGGGAGGCCAGGAAAACAAACAAGCACCTTCCTACTACAGTTCCAGAGTTGTAAAAATTTGAAGCAGGAATGTTTCTGGTGGACTAATGAAGAGAGAGATCCCAGGAGGCACTGTTCCGATTGCTTCCAAGCAGCACTGAGATGTTACTCGATATCAAGCGCCCCAAGTAAATGGACCACAAGTGATGTGGGATTCCCCTCAGTATGCTGCGAATGTTTTATTACCACTGGTTAATAAAGAAGCTGCTTTGGCCTATGACAGGGCAGAATATAGCTAAGTGGGGAAACTAAACTGAATACAGGGAGAAAGAAGGTAGAGTTAGGCAGATACCATGTAGCTGCCCAAGAAGTAAGATGTGAAATAACAAATCACCAGCCTCATGGTAAAATATAAAATAATAGAAATGGGTTAATTTAAGATGTAAGAGTTAGTTAATAAGAAGCCTGAGCAAATAGGCCAAAGAGTATGTAATTAATATTAATCCTCAGAGTGGTTATTTTATAAGTGGCTTCCAGAAAAGGCAGGCAGAGAAAGCCTGATCCAGGGGGACAAGCAGGACAGAGAATACTTCCAGCTATACACAAGGAACCTGGAATGGAAGGTGAAGCTGGTGGAATGTGTTCTCTTTCTATTCAAGAACACCCAGTAGTGTATTCCTGTGTGAGCCTCTGAACGCCACTTGGCAACAGCCAATGTTATTCACACCTATCCTTTGTATATATCGAAGGTCTTAATTTTGAAAAAAACAGATTCATTTGCAGCAAATGTTAGTGATTCCATTACTGTTTTCCAGAATGCTGCATTTATAGTTGTAAAGTTATGTACAATCTTACAGACAGAATGCTGACATCCAGGACACAGAATATTGTCCTCATCACAGGGTTTCGTGGTACGTTTTCACAGCCGTCTCTGCTGCCTCCTGCCCACATTCTCATCTTAATTTGTAGTGAACATTAATCTGTTCTTCATTTCTGTGACTTTGCCATTTCAAAATGTTTGAACAAATGGAACAAAATAATCTTCAGATTATCTCCTTACTAAAGTTCTTTGGAGAGTCTGCTGGGCTGGAGTGTCTAACATTAATAGTTACTTCTGTTGCTGCCTAGAATTCCACATGGATAGCCTATGCCTTTGTTTAGCCATTAATGTTGAGTAACACCTGCATCATTTCCAGTGTGTATGAACAAAGCTGGGATTTCTTCTCTTCCAGGAGAGATGTTGCTGGGTTAAGATACCGTTCTCCTTTTCTAGGACATCTATGCCATTCATTCTTACTAGCCCACTCCTTCCTTCCCCAGCCAACATCTGCCATCCTCACTAGTTTTATCTCAGTCATTTTAGTAGGTCACTCATGGTTGTGATTGCTCGTTGTGGCTTCTCGATTGACAGCATCATTAGATTTTCCCAGTTCTTTCTTGTCCAACACCATGGACACTCTATTATTTTCCATCTGTGTTCGTTTTGTGACATGCCTCTCTAGTCCTCACTTGTCTGCTTATTTTCCCCCTGCTGATCTTCTAAGTACCTGGCACAGTAGCTGAGTCCCTTTGTCACATCGCAGCCTGCAAATATGACCTAGCATCCTCAGACCATGTTTCCTCATCTAGAGCAGTGGTTCTCAACCTTCCTGATGTTGCGACTCTTTAATACAGTTCCTCATGTTGTGGCAAACCCCTAACCATAAAATTATTCATTGCTACTTCATAACTGTAATTTTGCTACTGTGATGAATTGTAATGTAAATATCTGATATTCAACTCCAGTGAAAAAAAGGTCATTTGACTTCAAAGGAGTCATGACCCACAGGTTGAAAAACATTTTTCTAATGTTTCTTTCACAGCAAAAGTTTAAATTTTGAAAAAGTCCAAATGATCAGCTTTTTCCTGTCGTGGATTGTGGTTGAGGTGTGAAATCTAACAGCTTTTATTCCTGGACATTCTGGGTGCTCATTCTTTGCTTCCAGAAGTTGTAATCAGTGTATTATTTACATATAAGCACACGATTCAATCTGTTTAATGTACATTTAAGATGTGAGAAATTGATGTCTTCTCTGTGATAAATATGTTGTTGTTTCAGTATTATTTTTTTGGAAAAAAAAAACCACCTGTTTTCTGAATTGCCTTGTTATCTTTGCCAAAAGTTAGTGGATGCAATTGTGTGAATATTCTGAACTCTTTAAAAATAATTTACTCTTATTTTTATATGCATTGGTATTTTGCCTGCATGTGTGTCTGTGTGAGCATGTTTGATCCTGGAGTTGTGAACAGTTGGGAGCTGCCATGTGGGTGCTGAGAACCCAGGTCCTCTGGAAGAGCAGTCAGTGCTCTTAACTGCTGAGCCATCTCTCCAGGTCCAAATATTCTTAATTCTTTATGTAGCTCATTGATTGGTGTGTATGCAAATGTAACATAAAGGTGTGTTCGTGTGTGTGTACCTGTGTGCACTCATGCATGTAGGAAACATGGAGTCCAGAAGGGTGCTGGATCCCCTAGAGGTGGGGTTACAGGTGGCTGTGAGCCATCTCATGTTAGATGCTGGGAACCAAAGTGGGGTTCTCTGTTGGAACAGGAAGCACTCAGTGACTGAGCATCTCTCTGGCCCCATGGCACAGTCACAATAGCTGTGCCCGTACAGGCAAAGAGCACACTCATGCTTCCCGCTCTGCTCTTCCTTGTCAACACTTAAACTATCCCATCTCCTTTACTTTCCCACATCATTTTCAGACTGCCCTTGTCTATGTCGATGAAAGATCTTGCTGGTATTTTGTTGGGAATTATACAAACTTGCAGTGACTTGAGGAGAACTGACATACTTTTCCCATCAAATTTTTCAATTAATAAGGCACATTTCTCTGCTTGCTAGCTATTCCTTGATTTCCCTATTCAGTATTAGAGATACAGCAGCATTTTAGCTTGCACGTCTTGAGCAGGTTGTGTTAGCTTTACATCTAATTATTTCAAGTTTTTGAGTGATCATTTTTTTTTGTTTCAAAACTTGTGGGTATGTGTGCATATGTACCACAGAGTGCTTGTGGAGGTCAAAGGGCAAGTTTTCTCTTTCCACTCTGTGGGTCCCAGGGATCGAATTCAGTTGTCAGGCTTAGCGACAAAGATGTTTTCTTTATGAGGCAGCTTGGGGGATCCTATATTTAGTTTTTAATTATGGCATCCATGTGTTGTTAGTTTATAGAAACATAAATTTTATGTGACATAAAGATCATAGTATTTGAGAATGTACTTAATTTCTCAGATTGTTGTCATACCTTGGATGTCATTGATTTGAGATATTTGGTTTTAATGTTTCTATAGAAACATTAATATATAATATATATTATAATATGATAACTATTAACTCATATAATATGATAACTATTAACTGTAAATGGACATAGAAATTCATGAAAGTATAATAAAGTGGTCAACTAGACCTAAACATTTAAATAAATATACTGAATGTTAATTGAGTAATCACTCCAATTAAAAAGTAGATAATAGAATGAACGGAAACAAATTCCAGTTACATGTTATGTATAATTATATTTAAATGTAAATGAACAATTCAGATAAAAGCAAATGAATGAAAAATTGTACCATGTGAGCAGTAATCCTGAGAAGGTAGTAACAGTTGTATCTGACAAAATATACCTCAAGATAGAGAATATTATTGGAGGATGGAATATGTACATATAATCAAAGACTTAATAATTAGAGAAACATGGGGGAGTGCAAAATGGTACAGCCCCTTTGACTATCAGTATGGTGATTTCTCAGAAAATTAGGAAACAACCTTCCTCAAGACCCAGCAATACTACTTTTGGGTATATACCCAAAGGATGCTCAATCATACCACAAGGATATGTGCTCAACTATGTTCATAGCAGCATTGTTTGTCATAGACAGAACCTAGAAACAACCTAAATGCCCCTTGACTGAAGAATGGATAAGGAAAATGTGGTACATTTACGCAATGGAGTACTACACAGCAGAAAAAATAATGGCAACTTGAAATTTGCATGCAAACGGATGGATCTAGAAAACATCGTAATGAATTAGGTAAACCAGACCCAGAAAGACAAATATCATATGTACTCACTCATAAGTGGCTTTTAGATATAAATCAAAGAAAACCAGCCTACAATTCACAATCCCAGAGAACCTAGACAACAATGAGGACCCTAGGAGAGACATACATGGATCTAATATACATGTAAAGTATAAAAAGACAAGATCTCCTGAGTAAATTGGGAGCATGGGGACCTTGGGAGAGGGTTGGAGGGGAGGGGAGAGGTAGGGAGAGGAGTGGAGAAAAACGTATAGCTCAATAAAAACAATAAAAAAGAAAGAAATTGAAAAACAAAACAAAACAAAAAATAGGGAAATGTACCAATAATAAATATATACATGCTTACTAACAAAGTTTCAAAATACATGAAGCTCAAATGTATCAAATTAGAAGGAGGAACAGATAAATTCAAGTCATAGTTGGAAACTCTACCATCTCTATCTCCCCATGATTAATAGAATCAATATACATATGCACACACACAAATAAGCAGGGGAGTAGAGAATGTGAGGATTATCCACAACTAGCTACATGTCCACTAAATAATATACCTAATGAAGGAGGGATGCACATTGTCAAGAGTAGACAGCTCTGCTCCAGTCATATGGCACTGTTGAAGTTACAGTCAACATAAAGAGGAGACTGGTGGGTTACACAAGCTCAGAAGGGGCTGTGTATGACCAAGTACACTGCAGGAGGTCAGCATGAGGGATGGGACTTGATAAAGCCAATGTCAATATTCTGCCTGGGATATTGTGCTACAGTCTCACAGTATTTTAGTATTTGTAGAAACAGGATAAAGTAGCTGGGACACATGTATTATTCCTTTCAATTGTATAGGAATCTGTAATTATCTCAAAATAAAACATTTACTAAAGTAATAGTGAAAAGATATTCTGACCATTATCCAACATCTCAATACATTTAAACATAGATTGTCAATTGTAAAGGCATTTATTACATAAATCCTCACTCTCCATTTATTTGAAATGTTACCTCCATTGCATATGAGCCTCGGGTGTCTGTCCTGCTCCACTGACCTGTCTGTCTAGACCTCTGACAGTATTAATCGCATTTGTTTCACAATACTGTGTGACTGATTTCACAGTATTGTTCTCCACTTGCCTTCCTTTGGTGTCACAAGTGTTCTTAGGCATGTATTCTTCTAGATGGACTCTGGGAAGACAACCTCTCCCCACCTAGGGGTCATCAAAAGCCCTCTTGGGGTTCAAACTGGAAGCCACCCCTTCTGCAAATGGATTTTGAGTGAATGAACACATCTGCAGATCATCCAGATCTTGGTTCTGATTATGGTTTTCCTCGCCTATGGATTTTATCATTCAATTTATTCAACAGTTTCTGATATTACTGATACTATGAAGATAAGTATTAAAATAGTATTCACTTCCCTTTATTTTTCTGGTTGCTCGTTGCTAGAGAAAAATCTATTATGCTTTCTTTGCCTATATTATATATTTTTATGATTTATTTTTAATGTTTTATACTCTAGAATTTTATGTTTTCTATGCTTCTAGACATCTCATTAGCAAAAGAAATTCTTTATACCTATCAGTGACAAATATTTTGGTCATAATACATTAACCAGAATCAATCTATTTTTGAATAATAATCACAATAATAGCTTCTCTGCCTTACTATTGATTTTAATTTAATTTAATTAAGTGGGTTCAAGCATTACAAGGATTACTGCTGGTAATTTTAAAAGCGTATTTGTATAATTTAGCCACTAACAACAACTGTGGCAACTGCCGTACATTTTTATTTTAATCTATGAATGTAGCTATGTTGATAGGGTTCGGATATTGCCCTACCCCGGTATTCTGGAAATAAGCTGTGTGGGTGACCATTACTTGTATTTTCCCCCTCTTTGTCATCCCTTCCTACCCCAAGGTCTGTGTCCTGAGACATCTGCCTTGGGGTTTAAAGCATTCTTGGAGCGTTTCTCCAGAATGGATGCATTTCAGACAGAAATGAAACGAGCAAATCCACATGACCCGGGTGTCTCAGGTGTGTGTGGTTCCTAGGGCGCCGCAATTCTTAGCTTTTCCTCTTCTGTCCTTACATCTCATGCAGCAGCTGGGGAGATGAAGGCCAGTCTTTGAAAAGAATTTGGCGGTTTTTGAGAGCTTTTCAGTATGTTTTACTCATTAAAGAATAGGTTGTATGATAATTGTGTGAAAGGCACCATCCTCGGCCCAAGGTAAATAGAGAGTGTACAAGCCTTGCTCTTACATGTGGAGTTGCTATGACTTAGGATATGTCTGAGCATAGGTGGGACATGGGCCGCCCATGTCATCTGAAGACCAGTGTCATCCTTTGATACTGTTTCCATGTTAGGCGTCTTTGCAGTTCGCTAACTTGCGTCTTCAGAGGAACACTTCTGTGATTCATCTTATGAATACTTTAGGTATTAATATACATTTTTTTGTTACAGAATGTGTTAGGCAGTTGGGGGTGAGTGTGTGTACAATCTGGGGAAAATTTCTTGAAATACTCTTCTCCTGCTTTCTTACTTTATTAGGTGTGTTTTTACTTTAAGTCATCTTCCCAGTGGGGTTCAGATCCAGTTGCTGAGATGTCAAATGGGGTAAGCGGAGCTCCAGGAACAGTGAAGACTGATCCCTTCATCTACATGGTTGGCAAATGAGCATCAGGCAGGACCCATCTGCTCGTTGTAGTGATAGGGTCTAGTCTATCTCTGTAGGAGCATCACACGCAAGGGCTTTGAAGACTGGGAGAGCAGGGAAGGGGCAAAAGCTTCTATAAGCCATGCTCTCCACAGGTTCTGTTGCCATGATCATCTTTCTAGAGCTACTAGACAGCCTGAGCCTCATTCTCCTGCAGCTGCCAGGCTTATAAAAAAAAATAAGGGTTGCCACTGGAGGTTCATAGAAGCCTAAAACACCACATTTCTTTCTACCTATTTCGCTATTTTGTCACAAGAGTAACTATTTCAGATAAAGGGCAATGAAGAAATGTCTGTGAGTCCTAAATAAATAAGTCTGCTGAATTTGTGTAAAGAAGATCTGAAGGTTGTCAGGTGTGTTCATGTCTCCTTAGGAAACCTCATGCTTACTGGATTTGTGTTATAATCCGTTGATCAGAAGCATTCACACAGACAGGTGATTTGGAGGCAGTAGCCACCCTGCTCCTATAATAGTGTCTGCTGGGGAGTTTGAAGGTCCTTGTGCCCACAGGCCTCCAGAAAGATCAGGAATGTTAAGCATGCAGGATTGGCCTCTAGAAGGAAAGGACTTATAACCTGTCTTTCCATCCAGAAGATGGAGTTTGAATTTTCTTTGGACTGCAAACCAGCTCCCAAGTAATGACATGGAGACTTATTAATTATGACTGCTTGGTGTTAGCTTAGGCTTCCCCACTAGCTTTTTTTTTTTAATTTAATTTAACCTATTTCTACTCATCTATGTTTTGCTCTGGGTCTTTTTTGGTATAGGAGGTCCTTCTGTATTTCTGTTGCTTTCATTGGTTAAATAAAGAGATTGCCTTGGCCTTTTGATAGGGCAGCCCTTAGGTGGGCGGAGTAGACAGAACGGAATGCTGGGAGAGAGAAGGCAGTGTGGCAGACGCCATGTTTCTCTGGCCTGAGATGGACGTAGGTTAGAATCTTCCTGGTAAGCCATGACCCGTGGTGATACACAGATTACTAGATATGGGTTAGTTTAAGATGTGAGAGTTAGCCAAGAAGAGGCTAGAGCTTATGGGCCAGGCAGTGTTTAAATGAATACAGTTTCTGTGTAATTATTTCGGACATAAGCTAACCGGGCACCAGGAATGCAGCCCTCTGCTCATTGCTACACTTTTTACCTTACTTAAATTCTTTATGTTGCACTTTCTTGCTTCCTCCGTGTCTGGCTAGCTGGCTCCTGGTATCTCCCTGTTGTCTCTTTTTCTTTATTCCTTGAGCATAAGCTCCTCCCCCTACTTACTCTCCCTGCCCAAAAGTCCCACATATGCCTCTTCTATTGCTATAGGCCATTCAGCTTTTTATTGAACCAATCAGATACCTTAGGCAGGCAAGGTAAAACAGTGACACATCTTTATATAATTAAACAAATGCAACACACCTTTATGTAGTTAAAAAAGTTCACAAGATAAAAAAATACAACACATCTTTACATAGTTAAATACAATACATCTTTGCATAGTTAAACAAATACTCCACAATAAGAAGACTGGGAATTAGAGATGATTAATGGCCTGGTAATCTGTGTTCTCTGAAGGGCCAGGCCATATCCAGTTCCCACAACCTGGACCAGAGGTGGCTAATAATCTAAATGACCCTTACATTATCTATTTAGCCAGGGCTCCCCCTAGCTCCCACAACCAGGACTGAAGATACCTAATAGTCTAAATGACCTTTATATTATCTGTATATTCAGATATATCCCAACCTTCTGCATCTAGGACCAGAGGTGGCTAATAATCGAAATGACCTCTACACTAGCTATATGATGGAGACCATGCCAGATCCTTCCTTAGGCCCTAATTACTTTCTCTAGAACTCACTTGCTTGGAAGAAATGACATGTACTTTGAGTTGAATTTTGATGTGATTATACCTCCTTGTGCAGTAGAGATTATATTATACCAGGAAACTTTCCCCCAGGTTGTACTGTGTTTAAATAAGCTGGCAATAAACCGCCTGGCATCAAACTCTCTAGAAGTTTGAACCAGATCAACTAGGTCAGGCTGGACAGAGTTTCCATTCTCACCTCTTCATGGATCCCTTTACTGTCAGCCATGATGCCTGTAGGGACCACGGTAGCATCAATGATCATGCAGCCCCTGGATAGTGCAATGTGGCTTGGATGAGCCACAGGGTTGGTGGCACCATCACAATCAGCTAGACAGGGATGCTGGCCCTGAGAAGCCTGCAGGTGTGTGGCCAGGTTCCTGGGTCCTTGCTTGGACAGCAGTGCTAATTCCCATAGTGCAGTTGGTGCTGCCTGGGTGGGGCAGATTGAGAGAGTGACAATTCCCACGTCCTGAAGCCATCTTCACCCATTTTGTAACACTAGTCCTTTCAATGCATTTGAAGTCAGTTTCTTCTGGAAATTCCATTTCAGTTTGTCACCAGAGATTGAATTTGAAATAACTCAAATCCTTTTTGTTTTCTTGGCTGGAAACTAACATCATGGCAATAAAACTACCATAGAAGCTGGTTATTTATGAAGAGGTGGAATGTACTAACATAGAAAAACAAAATGCTCTTCACAAGTTTGGCAAATAGAGTTGTTCTTTGAATGGACACTTGTCAAATATTCCATCCAAAAGTAAACCTTTTTCCCATTATGTCCCAGTGTAAGGCAAAATTTAATCCATGGAGGCAATTTTTTTTTTTACTTTCTTCTTTCTCCTTCCATTTTCACATTTGGTACCTGTCCTGCACATGAACAAACAACTGATGCTAGTTAGAACAAGACTGACGGCTTGCACCCCAATAAAGGAATGAAACAGAGGAAGTACTTTATCATTAACATGTATTATGGAACTACAATAGGAATTGGGTTTAGTTAATGATTATATCTCTGGGCATTGGCATTAAAATGTAATCTTTATTTTGTAATTTAAAACCTTTTCCCTGTGAGGCATTTCAGGCATCGTGACCTTTGTCATCCTATGAACACTTTAGGAGGGATGAGATGCTGAGGTAGCGCTGACGTCAGCCTGGATGAGCAAACAGCAATGAAACTGTCTTAAGATGCCCCTGACACTCCAGGGAAAACTAGGAAGGTGCTCATGATGTCTTTTTCCTAATAATTATTCATTGCAAACTAATATTTGTTGGTTGTCCTTTACAACAAGCACTGAGCTAGGCATTATGGAGACAACCATGATTGAAAAGAAAAAGGAAGTTACAACATATTAGTCAAGAGCTCTATCCTGTTGCCATTTGGCACTCCAGGAAACAGCAAGCTACTCAGCCCTCTGTTTCCTCATCTTGGTCATAGGGATACACTATGAGATATGCCATAGGTCATGGAATTCACTGTTATATGTTGTACCCATTTATTGATACTCAGTCCTCCAAACTGCTCAGGCAATGTTGATGTCCCTACAGCCCCAATATTGCCTCATTACAGAACTACCAAGCAGGTCACAGATACCATGCAATTCTTTCCTTCTTCTCCACTGGAGCCAAACTCCCTAGATCAGAGGATCTTAACCTTCATAATGTCATGACCCTTTAATACAGTTCCTCATGTTGTGGTGACCTCCAACCATTAAATTATTTTTGTTGTTACTGAATAACTGTAATTTTGCTACTGTTATGAATTATAATGTAAATATTTGATATGAACCCCCAAAGGGGTCATGACTCCCAGGTTGAGAACCACTGCAGATGTTTCTTTGACTATTCCCTCAGCTTTTGGTGCGTATTTCATTGTTCTCAGTGTACTTAGAATTATATACCATCTTGCTTAATGAACATTGTCTTACTCACAAGTAGTCTTCATATGCTGTGCTGACTCTTGGGGACTCAGGGGAATTTCTATCTGTGATGCTGTTTCTTATGAAGTTCTACAAAGAGCATTCCTTTTATTAACAAAAACATTCTGTACAAAACCAGTTTGTCAATATAGTGGGATATGGCTTAATAAACCAGGGAATCTTTAATTTTTTAAAAGCCATCCTTGGCACACTCTAATTTTCAAAAGACTAAATTAGCTATTACATCTGGTATAAAGTCAACTACCAGTGTTGTTTTGATTAGCATATCCTTAAATCCCATAAGAGACTGCTGGGCAGGACCAGGGTGTGTCAGAAGGAGTGGCAAGGTGGTTGCTGTAAGCATCCAGAGCTTCTCCGGGTCATCTTTCAAATAAAGAATGAAACAAAGGCAGATGGTGCTAGGGATACTTACATAGCATTCCTCCTTTTCTAAGTGACAATAAAGCTACCATCTATAGTTTAGGCCAAAGTTAATATACTTTTTAAAGAGATATTTGATATCACCTTAAGCTGGTAAAAATGACCATTTCTCTGTTATTTGGGTTTGGGCTTTTAGACTACTCTAGCTAACATCATCCTGAAAGCAGAGTATGAATAAAAGGCTTGAGCTCAAACTGGTTTTGTGGCAAAGTAACTGGGTTGTGAATGGGAAAGTGAGGACTGCTCGCTAGGCCAGGAGGAACTCCTGTGGTCATGGGTGGTGCCATGAGACCGTTTGATCACATGGAGGACACTTATTGGAAGGTCTCATCTTAAGGAAGAGTGAGGCATTTTCTTGCTCTCCCTGTCTCCACTGGATGGGCATTGCCCCAGGGGTATAATAGACTCCACTGTCTTCCCTTGAGTGTGTCAGGCATGGAGAGACTAGCAAGCATCTCCACATCAAATTCTGAGAGCTTGAGAAAGAGGTGAGTAAAGCCCCTGTGGTACTGAACTCTGGTTATGACTGAGCTCAGGATGGAGCCGAGGAGGATGGAAGACTTTGTCTGAGTGTCCAACACAGGCAAATAGTATTTAATTGAAAAGATTTTAGATTAAATAGGACAAAATTATTCATACTGAAAATTATCTTATTTGAAGATTCTGTCCTCCTTTTGGCTGCTCATATCTGCATTTCCACACTTGGTATAAAGACGACTTATGGGAGTGAGAGATCATTGACTAACTTAATTAAATATAATAAATCTGATGTTTCAACACTAGGTGGGGTGATTAATTCTGTATTCCCGAATCTAGCCTCGTTTGGAATATACCCCTGGGTCTCTTTATTCTTACATTTATACATTATGGATTCAATGAATCTAATAGTTTGCTGAAAATGCCCATATAATATGTCCATGCTTACTCGCTTTAAACAGATAATTTTCCCCATAGAGCGAGAATGGAGACAAAGAAAGCCTTTTGTTATTGCATCTTCAGGTTTGTTATTTTTTAGCTTAGTGACTGCAGAAGCATTAGAAGTTTACAAAGGTAAGACCTTCATAAACTTAAATCAAGAAGAGACAAAATGGAAAGGCAAGGGAAGTGAAATGAAAAGACCTGGCGATAAAGGCCAGTGAAATGTCTTTCAAGACAGAAGAATCCATATAGAAGCGAGGCTTAACACAGAAGCCTTTCACTGGTGGATCAGCCAAGAGCCTGCGCTGCTTTCACCTCTATTCCATTCAACGTCATGATCTCTAATATTTTCAACTGGACAGGACCTAAAATAACACAGGAGAACACCTCTTGAGTGTGGCTGTGAACGATTGCCCAGACAGGTTCACTGAGGTGGGAAGACTCTGTCTTAACTCTGAGTTTTACTTTCCAGGGGTTGAGGTGTTGTCTGCATAAAAAAGAGAAAGCAATTGGGTACCAACATTCATCTCTCTGTTTCCCGACAGCAGAGGCCTTGTGACCGGCTGCCTCCTCAAATCCCTCCCGCCATAGCTTCTGCCATATGGACTGTGCAGAAATAAACTTTTCCTTCCTGAACTTGCTGTCATCAGATATTTGATTGCAGCCACATGGAAAGTAACTGACGAGAAAGTGTTTGGCATCTTTCTATTGTCTTTAAGATCAAGCCCCAAACAAGCCATTTAAAGCCCTCACAAGAAAATTCCGCACTGCTTTCCTAGTCCTGCTGCCCAGAGCATGCTTAAAGGAAGATTTGCACCAACCTACTTGGTCTGGGTGCTTTAAGAATTTTAATCCAGTATTCTGCATCAAATGTCTGTGTTATTTACATTTCACAGATGAGAGAACAGAGGGGCACAAGGTCAAGTACCTGCTTGCCCCGATCATCAACTAACAAATGGTAGAGCCAAGATTTAAGTCCAAAGTTGGCTCTGAACTTGGGTTCTTCACAGTCATTCTCCTGGCTGCCTGACTGCTATCAGGACATGTGCTGACCTTACTCTATTCCGTGGTTTCTTTCTCCCCTATGTAGAGTAGGCAGTTCCCTCGTTTCAATTTCCTTAAATCACACTGGTTCTTTAAGACTGAGAAAAAGATTGACTCTGTTCCCCAATGCTCCCCATGAGTCCATCAGTCACAGGGAATCTCATGTTTGTGGCTATAGGTGTATTAGTCAGGAGAATCCTGTTGACGACTGTCACCTACCACCGCCATGAAAATGATCTGTGTAGACTTCTCTCTAATCTCAACACCTTTTTACTGAAAATGGGACTGGATTCTGTTTATGTGTTAGAAATATATAGCTTCTATTTTGTGGCAAAGCTGAAAATCAAGAGAAGAGTATTTTGATGAAGGATCCCCAGTGGATAAAAAGTGTGACTTCCTTTGTCACCTCTTTGGATCTCCTGTGTTTTGTGTATAGTTAGAGCTCAGTATTCATTGCTCTGAGTTAAAGTCAAGAGCTATGATGATTTGGGTTGTCACAGCTTTATTTCTATTATTTATTAAAATGAAAATTTAATGTACAGTTCATTTTCCAAATAAATGCAGGTTGGCAATTTTAATAGTAGATCTGACAGGTAATTTAAAAAGTGCTAAGAATTACAGTGTGGTGCCAGAACTTTATCTCTCTTCTCCTTTTGCATATGGGAGATTGTATTTTCTTAGCAGGTTTCCAGGGGACACTGTCACAGTGTTAACTATACATATGTGGATATAACTACAATGGAAAAGTTTGCACTGTTGCAAACTTCTAATGGTCTTTCCGAAGCTGTGATGGAAGACAGCTGGGCTAATAGGGCTATTTGTGTCCATTTCATCTGGGAACTCTTTGTCCAAAAACAAGCCACAAAGAGTCTTTCCAGAGCCTGACATGTTGGTGGTGCAGTTGGCCTCTCTCTACCCTTGGCATCAGACACTTTGTGGTGACAGCAACTTTCTTGAGAAGGTGGCAAGAGATATGGGAGGGTGCCTTGCTTATGCTGAATTTCAGGGACTTCCCTTCTGTATTGTGGTCAGAATCTTAGCCCCTTCCTGTTTTATAAAAGTTAAATGTTCTTTAAGTCCCAAGATTGACAGTGGAATTAACAGCTATTGGTTCCTCCCTGCATGGGTGAGACAGGGCACTACAGTCCAGTGTTCTGTCCCATTTCTGGAGCTAGGAACCAGGATTGTGCGCATGCTAAAGCGCTCTACCGTTAGGCAAGCTTAACTTGCTCAGGAACATTGGTTAATTTTTGTCAGCTTAACACAAATTTGAACATACCAGGGAAGAGAGATTGTGTAACAATCTTTGTACACTATAAATACGTACTGCTCTCATTGTTAATAAAAAGCCGATTGGCTGATAGCTAAGCAGGATTTTCAAGGCAGAGAGAATGCTGGGAAGAAGGAGGGTAGAGTCAGCAAGATGGAAAGGAAGCAGAAAACATGCTGGAGAGGTAAAAGTCACAGACCTTGGGGCAACACAGAGATTAATAGAAATGGGTTAATTTATGTTGTAAGAGCTAGTTAGTAATAAGCCTGAGCTATTGGCCCAGCCTTTATAATTGATAATAAATCTCTGGGAAGTTATTTGGAAAGCAGCTGACAGAACAGAGCTAACCATGGTCCTAATGAAAAACTCTGCCTACAAGAGATCTCAATTGAGAACTTGTCTCCTTCAGGTAGGTCTGTGGGTATACCAATGGGGGCATTTCCTTCATTGCTAAAATAAAGTAGGTGGGTGCACTATCACACAGTAGATGGCATCAGCCCTGAGCAGGTAGGCATAGGCTATACAAGAAAGGTAACTGACTCAGCCCCTTGTGGTCCTAACTTCTTTGCTCATCTTCTCCCACCTTCTGTTCTTCAACTGGACCTTGGGAGCTCAATACATTGCTCTGGTGTGAATGTGGGTCTCTGTCTCTATCTCCACCCATTGGACAAAATTTCTATGAATGTGATCAAGATATTCATCAGTGTGACTATGGGACAATGATAGTTCCGGCACCCTCTCCTCTGCTGCCCAAGGACCTAGCTGGGGACATCCCTGTGGACATCTGGCATCTCCTCTAGAGCCAAGTATCTTGCCAGTCCTAAAATGACTCCAATAATGTAGATATCTTATTCCCTTCTCCAACATCCACCTTTCCTCCATCTCCACCCTCCCACTCCCCCAAACTCTCCCCAGTCCTTCCCTTCTCCCTTCTCCTCTCCCCTCTCCCCACCATGCCCCCTTTTAAGGAAGCAGCAGTGGGGGGAGCGGGAGGGGACTGGGAGAAGGGGAGGAAATGTAAATTCTTTTTTTTGAAGGGAAAAAAATAAAAGAATATGGGGAAAAAATAAAAATATCTTGACTTCAAAAAAAAAAAAGAAAGGTAACTGATGAAGTGAGGAAGAGTGAGTCAGTAAGGAGCATTCTTCCATGGTTTCTGCTTTAAGCTCCTGCCTTGGTTTCCCTTGATGATGAACAGTAATCTGTAAGCTGATTAAAAACCTGAGATAAACGCCACCCTCCATGTTGCTTTTGGTCATGGCATTTATCACAGCAAAAGAAAGCAAAGCAGGACACCAGGTTGCCTCAGACCCAATGTGTCACGTGTGTCTAAGGGCTACAGTCAAAAATAATTTTGCTAAGAAATTACCCTCCCAATGGTAGAGTGTTTAATGTACAAATAAGTGGGCAGAACCTGTTTTCCCTACTGCGACTTGGTTATGTCTGTTTCTTCACTTTTGCAGTGGTTCCTTTAGAAGGTCATCACCTCTTAGAAAAAATGAACATTATAGACTCTGCCCTTTCTGATTCTTCCCAAGCAGTTGCCATAGGTGAGAACAGCCTTCAGCTGTGTGTGAGGGCCAACCTACAATTTCTAATTGTAACTGTGAGATTCAAAAGCCATTAATGGAGCAAGAGAATGCATTTAGCAATTTTCTGACCATTTGATAACTTGCAAGACATTAAGATGTTCTGAAAGTTATTGTTTATTTTTTTCCTGAGTATGATTATTTTGTGGCACGGGGGTGGAGGGGGAATGATGGGGGTATGGTCAAGATGACATAAGAATGTCACTCAAGGGGTTGGATAGGTGGCTCAGTGGTTGAGAGCACACACTGCTCTTGCAGAGGACTCAGTGTAGCTCAGGGTCTCCTGTAACTCCAGCTCCAAGGTAGTTGATTCTATGCTTCATTTTTGCCTCTTTAACATTCCTGTGCACATACCTTCCCCACACATGTACATAATTAAACATTTTTTAAGAGACAAATTATATCACTTAGCTATCCTGGCGGGGGACTGGGAAGACTTTCCCACTCATCAGGTGTGTGTGGGGGGTGGGACTTACACCTTTATTTTAATATATTTAAAATTTCAACTTTAATGCAAACTTTAATTTTGTACAAAGAAAATGTCTTAGTAGTAAAAGACACACCTCCTGAGAACTCAGGAACTAATGTTTTAATCAAGTGCCTCCCAGACGTTAATATGCATGTGAGTCCCCTGAGATTCTATTACAATGCAGATCAGGTCCAGCCTGAAGCCTCATTTCTAACAAGCTCTCAGGTGAGCCTGATGCTGTTGTCTGGCCTCTGCATCTACACTCTGGGCAGGAAGAAGCCCCATTTCAAGCCAGCTTAATTACAGCAAACTTCTATAAACCATGACAGCATTTGTATTTTCCTTTTCCCCTGAGCCCATCTAGAGTGTAGTTGTATAGATATCCTGATCTCCCTTCCCAGGCTTGGCTTTAGAATTCAACTATGGAAACCTTTGCTACTCAAATCATGACCTGCAGAGCAGCAGCTACTGCACCCACTGCTCTGCTGCTGACATCACCTGGCGGTTTGCTAGAAATTTGAAACCTTAGGCTTCTCCCTCTAGACAGAGACTGCTCATTTGTTCCTGGCTGCCCAGAGCCCAAATAGTTACACAGAAATTGTATTAATTGCAATACTGTTTGGCCAATAGCTTAAGCATATTTCTAGCTAGCTCTTTCCTCTTAAATTAACCCACTTCTATTATTTTATATTTTACCACAAGGCTGTGGTTTTCTGGTAAGGTTCCTGGACATCTGTCTCCTTCAGCGGCTACATGGCATCTCCTTGACTCTGCCTACTGTCTCTCTATATCCTTTCCAGCCTGGTTATATTCTGCCCTGCAGTAGGCCCAAAGCAGCTTCTTTATTAACCAATGGTAATAAAACATATTCACACCATACAGAGGGGAATCCCATATCATCTCCCTCAGCCTACTGACTCATCTTCTGGGAGCTGCACACACTGAAGTTTGAATGGTGATGATGTCTAGACGGAGTAAGGTTCATAGTAGGTACTGAATAGATATGAGCCATCACCCTTTGGATCCTAAAATCACATAACACGTTTATGCTTTTTCTGTTTTACCCTTTTAAGTTTTTACTTTTATTTGGATGTCATTTGCAGGTATGTGCACATGTGTGCAGGTACAGGAGGAGACCAGGGCTTCAGATCCTCTGTTGCTGGGGTGACAGACAGTTGTGAGGACCTGATGTGTGTGCTTGGAACTGCACTTGTGTCCTCTGGATAAGCGATGTGTATTCTTAAGTCATGTCCTCCTCCTTTACATTTGAGAACACTGTTACAGTTTGTCATGTCAGGTTGAGGGTTCTCCCTTTAGTCTGTTGGTAGCAATGCTAGCTCCCCAAAGAGACGTGAAGTTGTCTAACTGAGAAGGCCATTGTGCCTGCTGGATAACCAGGTCCTGGCCTTTGAAAGTTTGTCCTGAGATGTTTCCCTTGCTAAGCCCTGTCTCCCTTTTCCCATTCAGCCCTGCTATCTGTTTCTTGCCACCCCACTCAATAGCTACAACTAAAAGCTAAGTATGTTGTATGTTACCCTCCAGCCCACCATATTTGCCTTCACTAGAGTTCTGAGAAATACTAATCTGAATCCTCGCCCTTTGCAGACATCTGCACCTGCTCCATCCACACATAAGCTCAACCTGGATGAGACTCACAGCTGTGCACACATTTGGAAATTTAAACTTTCTGCAGGAAGTTCTAAAATGAAAATAAAGGTGGCTGAGCGAGGGCAGGCTAACAAGGGGCATTGGAATTCTGACTGTGGCTCTGCAGTTTGGCCAGAGTAGTCTAGGGCAAGGAGGAACATAGCCCATGAGCCAGAGTGTAGGTGATTGTGTTAAGACTCTGCTCTACCCTCATTATGTCAGTTTTTCATTTAAATCAGACTCCTATTTCTGACTATATTTTAGATGCAGGCTAATGGGCACAGGCTTACTGTGTTGATTTAGTAACGCCTCTTCTCCTTAATTGATTTATATCTAAACGAGGTGCTTTCCTGTTGTTGCTATTCCTCCCCTCATGGGCACTGACTTAGCTTCCTTTGCTGCCTGCTGATAGGAACTGAGTGGGCTGGCTCAGTCTCACGAGGTCTGCTTGACTGAGGTAGCTTAATTTGAAAGTGGGGGTTTTATTTGAAATTTCTATTTCTACTAAGCTTTTGTCTTTTGAATTCCCCAAGTAAGGAGCTCATAATTTGGTGAGAAGCAGATTAGATCTCTACCTCTTGTCCATTTTTTTGGTTATTGTCCTTATTTATTTATTTTTTGGTTTGTCTCTCTAGAGCTTTCACAGAAGTCTTGGTACTGGGGACTGTATGTTGAGGAGGAAGATAACACATTGGTGGGTGTATTTGGACATTTATGAAGTAAGTGAAAAAACAATTACTCCTTGCAAAAACATTTTCTTGGGACTAAACTCTTCTAATAGAGAAAGACTACCATTGGTAAATACAAGAGAGTCAGATGAATAGGATAGGCCAAATCAAATTATTTTTAACTTCAATGATATTATTGTGAATAAAGATTTATTAGGCTACTATAATGAAGAAATGGAGAGAGAACCATTTCTTGTTTGGAGTGCATCCAGATTCTAAATTAAATAAGCCAGAGGTTGATCTTTCTTCTGAGAATGCTTTTGAGCTCCAGGACTCACCTATACCTTATGTGTGTATATGTAATACTTTGCCTCTACTATAAAACATTTAAGACCATAAATTTAAAAATCTATGACAATTGTTTTACTGGCAGAGCACATTGTATTTGCCAGTGAGTTAGAAGTTAGAAAAGGAATGGTCTAGCATCCAGTACTGATATTTGGACTACATGTGTGTAAGCGTGTGTATTCAAAATGTTATATGTTACATATTGTTTATGGAACAGTGAATTGATTGTTGTCAATTCATAAGCTCATAGGGGCAAGCTAAAAATATTACATTGAGTTATTAAAGAAATTTAGTTTTTCAATTTATTAATGTTATTAAACATTAATTTATTAAAGAAATTCCAATAGATGTAATTGTTTTCTGATCTTGTGCTCCCACACTGCTGAGACTAAGTAGGAAGGCCTCCTCAGCTGCCTCTTAGGGCACATGACACTATAGGTGTTCATCCATAAAATCCAGATCCCTTATAGTGTCAAGGGGTTGAAGTCCAGAGCAGAGGATGGTCATTGTGTCGACATTGACACTGAAGTATTTATGATTCTGATACCCATGGCCCCTGCAGGTCCATTTCTCTTGCTTTGGTGTCACTTACATTTTACCATCCTATGTCTGTGGTTCTGTCTTCCTTGACATATAACACATATGATCCGTCTGCGGTCTGATCATCAGACCGTTATTGTGTTCCTGGAAATTCTGTTGCTTTCTTTTTTTTCTTCTTTCTAACCTTGGATTGGAGAATTCTCTCCTATTCTTATCCTTCTTTCACCACAGGCCACCTGTTCAACCTGTTCTTAGACCCTGAGCAACTGAACTGGGGTGTCAGGTGGAGAGCTCATTCCTGTCCTCCCTGGGTCTGTACATGTCTTGGGAACATGCAGACTTTGTGGTATGAAACCTACTCCAGAAAATGATCTGAAAGGTTCTTCCCTGAGGACTGGCTTTCAGGGTACCCAAAGACACCCTGAAAGCTCTCAAAGAAAGGAAACAACCAACAGTCCAACCCAGCTGTGCTGTCTATCAACTGTAGCAATGTCCAGCATGGCATGATAATCCTAAAGGTACATTAGTGGCACACATACTTTGGCAGTAACCAACATCCTTCTAATTGAACTTAAGACCCCCTAAAAGAAAGAGGGAAATTATGCCTGGGACTGGAAACCCAGGCAACTACCCAGGGCTAGTGAAATCATGGATCTTGGAGGAGAACCCACAGCTGCCACTTTAGTAACCCGGTATAATTCCTAACTACATTATAGTGTTTGTCCTTATACTTACAGATAAGTGGGTATCTTCATCAAGGAAACTTCTTTTCGCAACAGACAGATGCCATTCTCTGAAAGAACAACCAACCAAAACGCACAGTGGTGGAGCCCAGTCCTAGTGGATGCATCTATGAAACAACTGGTGCAACTAAGGCTCAGGGATCATTGTGGATGAAGAGGCTGAAAGACTGTAAGAGCCAGAGAGACAGGGGGCTTGCTGCGAGACCATCTCCTTGGAATGTCAGAAGCTACGTCCATGAAGCCTCACCAACATGATTGCTTAAACCTAAGCCCAACAAGGACAACACAATAAACATGCTAACGTGGATGAGGGAAAGCTCCAGAGCCCTCAGCCCTGCACAAAGAACTAGAGGAAAATGAGGCGTGCGGGAAGCTGGAGAAATAGTCTTCCCTGGGAAAGAGCACATCTGCTGAGTATCCAATACCAATGGCCATGAAAGTATACCTATCAGTAGCATTATACAGACTTAGGTGGGCTATAGTTACACAGTTAGGAATATGCATATGCATATAACAATAGTTAATGAAAAAAGAGGACTCAAGCCTGGGAGAGAGCAAGGAGAGGAATATGGAAGGGTTTAGAGCAAGGAAAGGGGGAAGTGATATAATTTTATCATTTCAAAAACTAAAGAAGTAAAAATATGAATGTGAATCAGAAAAGAACATGTGAAAAAAATCAAACCAAATTGGTTTTACAAGCTGAGAAAAAAAATTACCAAGTTTTTGTAATTAATACAAACAAAAGCCTCCTCCTGAAAATCCAACCAGTCCCTGCATGTTGCAGGCTGTATAGAGCAGGCAGCCAGCAAGCATTCATCTACCCTCACATATATCACAGAGACTCTTTCACAGAAGAGACAGGCACCCATTGTAGGCTGTGCAATGAAATTACTTTTCTCTTGCAAGTTTCTAAGGGCAGTTAATTTTAGGTGGCTGGCAAACACACTGTGAAAGGAGCAGATTGTTAAGTAGCTGTGTGAGGTTGATATTGTCCCCTTTAATAGAGCACCTCAAACCTTCCCTTTAAAATGCATTCCTGATTAATGTGAATTATACCTGCGGCATGAAAAATATTTTTTCAAAAACAAAGGATTTTCATGGAAGGAATTCACATCAGAAATGAATGGATGGGTATTAAATTCTTTCATTGCTACAATAATAGGATAATTTCTGCAATACTTCAACTCCCCCAATAATTTAATGGCTTTTTAAAAAATATATAAAAGCAAGAAAAAAAATCAGTAATTCCCACTCCCTCCTTCACTGGGAGTTTATTTGACAAACTCCTTGCTCAGCTAATGTTCTCTTAAAAAAATAATAGCAGTCCTGTCTGAAATGGGAAGAAGAATTGGATGTTTAGTGGTGAACATTGAATTTTTACTTTTCTTTTCAGAGATTGTTCTAGAATTTTGGTGGGGGGAATATTTTCCAAGTGATAAAGTTAATCTTTTTTTTTTTTTCCTTTCTTCTTCCAGCATTCTGGTAATGGTTTATAAAGTATCATCCAATTTCAGGATTCCAGCACTTTTCAAATCAGATGTCCAAGTTCAGCATTTGATTTTATTTGTATCTCTTAGATTAACCACATTCTAGGGCCTCATCTCACCTCTGCTGTCCCCAGCAGAGCAGTGGTTTGTAAGCTATCTGAGATGGGAAACCAAGTGTTGAAAACCATACTGTCCATTTCTGCAGCAGTGTGCAGGACGAGTATAAACCCTGATGTCTAGGCCACATGGTGTGTTCTAAGCTCCTCCTGTTCTAGGGACAAGTTCCAAGTTAGCTTCAGCTGTCTGTAGAGGGCATAAGGTCTTTGTTCAAAGATTGCACTAGGGAACTCAGAGATATTAAATACGAGGGCTTTCTCCTCAATGGAAGTTATTTATACCTGCTGTTTTCTCCCAGAAAGTTGGGAATGAGTGTAGTTAATAACCTGGTGCTCTTTGCCATGTGCAGAGCCAGACCTCACCCAAATCCCCCCAGACTACTATCTTTGTCTCAGGCTGTTTCTTGAATCTTGAGTAAAACCATTCTTATGAAGAGGTCTCATGTACTTTGAAAAGAGTCTTTCTCCCTGGGCCCTTATCCTGAGCCTTTTTGTTTTCTCAGTCAACAGAAGCCATTCTTATGGAAGAGGTCACATGGGCTTGTGGTCAAGTGATTATCTGAATTCTCAGAAGAAATTTTGACTTTGGACTTTTGAAGAGTGTTGGTATTATAATGATATGGGGCTTTCAAAGTTAGGCGAACACGCTTTGGACTCTGAGATGTCCATGAGCCTATGAAGGCCCTTGGCAGATAGCATGGTTGGAGTGTGAACTATCCTCTACAGACTCATCATGTGTTAAGAAGTTGGTCTTCGGTTGGTAGCACCATTTTAGGAGGTGGTGGAACCTCTTTTACATGGGTCCTAGCTGGCACATAGAGGCTCATAGCAGCAGGGCTTGGGAGTTACAGCTCAGATCTGCTTCTGGCTAATGCTGTCTGCTTTCTGATCCACTGAGAGGCTATGAATTGTGCTGCAGGCTCACCACATCATAGATGGAAGCCCAGCTACAGTGCCTTTCCTGCCATGATGGACTGTGTTCCCTCAAGCCAAGAATAAGAGTAAAGTTTTCATCCTTGTGGTGCGTTTATAGACTTCTATCACAGCCGTGAGAAGAGTAATGAGTCAATTTGTTTCTCAAGTGAAGCCCACATTCATTATGCCAAGGCTGAAACCCCTGATAAATACCCCAACTGTGCCTGTATAGTCTGTACTCATTCTTCCTGAAAAGCAACTTACTCAGCACTCAATCAGAAAGGTTTCTTTGCAAACTACATCGATTTCTAGATTCCCTGATTGCCTGGAACACACAGAACTGCAGCGGTTCTCTTTGTTACTTTTCAAAATGATTAAGTTTCTAAAATTAATGAGCAATTGTGGACTGTATGAACAAGAAACATGGAATGTTCCTAGTCAAAAGAAGCGAGTATTAGGAACTGGCCTCCCTGCCTACTGAGACTGGTGTGGAAGGGTGTAGGAGCAGAGGTGGTGTCGAGGTGGGGGCACAGTAGGGGCGGAGGCAGTATATGGGTGGTGTAAGGATGGAGGTGTGTAGGGGTGGGGGTGATGTATGGGTGGGGTTGTGTAGGGGTGAAGATGGTTTTGGGGTTGTGGGTGGCATAAGTCTTTGTCTTAGCTCTATAAGGTTGTGTGTTAATCTGGGGAGAGTTTATAAGAGGTGTGTCAGTGTGTTTAAAGGAAATATTTATAATGGAATTACTACAATTTATATAAAGTCATGTGTTAATTGAACTTTTTACTGAGAAAATCATAGATTCATATATACCAGTTGTAGGCAATAACATAAAAAGACTCTATAAACTCCATACAGTCTCCATCACTGGTAGTTTCTTGCAGAAAGAACTATGGATGTATATCACAACCAGGATATTGTCTTGTTTTAATTCACTAATCTTTTTCTGATTTGCTGGGTTTTCTGCATGCTCATTTGGTACAAGGGATGTGGTTAGTTTCATTCAAGCTTACCACACATGTGCAGGCTCCTGCTAGTATCATGACGTCATTCAAAGCAATTCCTTCACTCCAGGTTGTACCCAACCCTGCTCTATTCCTCCAGCTCGGCTCTGTTTCTAGTTTTTGACACTGCTAATCTGACCTTTATTTCTAAATTGTGTCATTTCAAACTGTTACAGAAACGCAAGTAGATAGTACATGGTCTTCTGAGATTGGTTTTATTTTCAGCATAACTCTCTGCTGGTTTATTCTAGTTATTGTACATGTCAATAGTTTCTTTCCTTTCATTGCTAAATAGCATTCCATGATATGTATATATTAGAATGTGTTTAACTGCTCACCTAATGAAATTCACCTGGGATGATTTTATTATCAGGCTACTACAAACAAATCTATCATGAATATTTGTGAACAGGTTTCTGGGTGACCACACATTTTAATTTCTCTGGAATGAATTACCAAGAGTACACTTGCTATGTTGTGTTGTAGTTCATGGTTTACTTAATCTTGTAAACTTATTGTTTACAGTTGCTTTCCTTTTCTGTTTTGAGGTATGATTAAAAAGTTCATTTTCTGGAGCAATTAAGGTCCTGATATCAATCTTTGAATAAGACCCTACTGTGAGCATTTTTACCCTCCTCAAAACAGTCACACACGTCTCATTTTATACTTTCATCAAGTCTATAATTTCAGTGTCGTTTTACAGGAAATGGTGGCACTGACAATTTAAGTACCTTGGGTCATGTGGAGAATTAATGTCTTGCTCTAAAGCAAGTCCTGAGACCCATGAAGCAGAACTTTTAAAACTATATATGGCGACACATTAATGGATAATGAAGTCAACTAAATCAGTTACAACCAGAATGTTTTAATAAAAGAAGATACAAGACATAAGACTAAATCTCACAGCATATTGCAATTAGTAAAAGGGTATTGGCTTATTTTTTGTATTATATATATGCATTTAACTAAAATTGGATAATGGTTAAAAATACTAGAAAATCCTACATTTATGGCTTAATTTTCTCCATTATGCTCATATCATTATGTTATCATTTCATTTTTGGCAAATATTATACAATGTATTGTAATTTAATTCAATAATATAACTAGAATAAAGGCTCAATTCATAACTCATCATTAATATTAATATGAATATAGTTTAAAAAGAGACCCTCTCTTTTCTGATAGGAATACTATCTAAGTTTCAGTCTTCAGAGCTGTCTCTTTATTTGCCTCATTATAATCACTTCCAGGATTCAGAGCAAAAGGAACTACTACATGTAATGGTTTGGGTATGAGAGTGTCAAAATTTTGTCCCCAGATGGTATTGGATCATGAAGGCCTGTATAGGCAGAGCCTGCTTGTTCATTTCCCAGCTTCCCAGACCCAAAATAATCACACAGAAACTATATTAATTACAATACTGTTTGGCCAATAGCTTAAGCGTATTTCTAACTAGTTCTTGCATCTTAAATTAACCCATTTCTATTATTCTGTGTATTACCATGAGGCTCATGGTTTACTGGCAAAGTTTTGGGCATCTGCTTCCTTCAGCGTCTCTCTGACTCCACCTTTTTTCACCCAGCATTCAGTTTAGTTTTCTTGCCTAGCTCTATTCTACTTGTCACCGGCCCAAAGTAGCTTCTTTATTAACCAATGGTAATCAAACATATTCACAGCATACAGAGAAGAATCCCACATCCCCTCCCTTTTTCTGTCTAAATAAAAAGGAAGGTTTTAACTTCAGAATAGTAAAATTACATATAACAAAACAGATATCAAGCAAGAATTACAATTACAATATTTATATCTACTTTATCTTTTATCATAACTAAGGAAAACTATAATTATAACTATGTATTCTTCAACTCCATCAAAGACCCCAGAAGGATATAATATTACCTAAGTAAACAGGAAGTACATTGTAAGCAACTTCCAAAACTCTAGAATTAACAGAGACATCTCTCTTCCTGGATAGTCACTCAAGGTTCTTCTGTAACATTGGGGCATCCATCTTCAGCCTACACACCCATAGTGTTCAGCAGACTTTTCCATGAAGCAGGAAATTTGAAAGACTGTTTTGCCTCTATTGGCAGTTTGTCAATCACTTTCTTCTGTATCTTGCACAATGTCTGGCAGAATCTTTTATGAAGCAGGAACCCTGAAGGACTATCTCACCTCTAGGCAAGTTCAGCAGTTATTTTTCTGTGGGTCCTGCATATCCAGTTCATATAGCATAACATCAAGCAGTCCAGGGAAGAGCAGTTTCTTGCCCAAATAGCTAACAAACTCCATAAGGAGCCTCTTCGATGCCCATTATCCTCTTGAAGTAGATTGGTGCTGCCAGGAACAGATGTGTCTCATTGTCATGAAAAATTCTAAGTTCTTAAAATGTTTAAATGTCATATTCTGTTAGCCTTTGAGAGGTTTGAAGAATACCTATCTATCTGAAATAAATCTCTGTGCATCTAGAAAACCTAACAAACATGATTACAAGTTTGATTATTATAGATGACTATCTATTAACCTCTATTTCTTAATTATACATTACATTTTTAAATGAGCTGCACAAACATAATACCTTAATCAAGAGCAGAAATATACATATAACAAAACTGACCTTAAATTTGTATCAACAAACCAAGATCCAAACCAATGCAAAGTATTCATCTCTATATCATATCCCCCTTTAAATGAAAAACAAATGTTTATAAACAATATTTAAGAATTTGGATATAATTCTTTCCAAACTCCTTCCTGCTTTTTATTGGGTGAAGTATTTAAGGGTTCACAGAGACCTTTCAGGGGGTCTTGGTCCATCAAACCACATTAGTCTGGAAGGAATCCACAGGTTCTCATCTTCTGTGGAAACAAAAGCAGAACCTCTTTTCCAAAGTACCATATCCTTAGACCTAAATTTTGAAGTCAAGACACCTTTAAAATATATATGTTGGTTTAGCTTATCAGCCTGTACAATGTCTCTCTATACTTGGCTCATTCACAGTCAAAAAATTCAAAGAAAATACAATAACATACATAATCCAGACTCTCTGTGTATTTTTCATCTTTATATGGCTTATTTTTCTTTATGCCTTTAATCTATG
Organism: Ondatra zibethicus; assembly: GCA_004026605.1. Classification (NCBI taxonomy): domain Eukaryota; kingdom Metazoa; phylum Chordata; class Mammalia; order Rodentia; family Cricetidae; genus Ondatra; species Ondatra zibethicus. Next base: position 44,308 of record PVIU01002775.1, on the reverse strand, counting down.
ACTGTCTGTACTCTCTTTAAAGACTTTGATTTATTTTTTAAGCAATTTACTTTTTTTGTATAACTGTCTATATTCTTTTCTCGCTTTCCCAAGTCTACATACATTTTTTTGAACACACTATATCTCATTTACAGGTCTTCTATGTCTGAATCTGTCCTCTTGCATATCTGTAATCCTTTTCTGTCCAGGAGCACTTCTTAAAATGCTAAGCAGCATGACTAGGACTAAGACTGCTTTGCCTTTTGGCTTTGCCCAGTCCAACGTGGTGGAGGTCTGTTCAGTGCCAGCTCTGAGAGCCTTGCTCACAGTCCCATTTCTAGGCAACAGCAGGCTATGTTGCCATTAAGCAAGTTGTAGCACTCTGCTCACAAACCCCATTCAAATGCTCAGACTCCTGAAAGAGCCAGAGCTGCACATGTAACTAGCACAAACCTGGAAGCTTTTTTAAAGGAGCCGAGCAGTTTTTACTGCTACCGCTGAGTCAGGAAGCCTCTTAGGGGAGCCACACCTCTGCTCCCTGCCAGCAAACAACCTATCTGAAAAAAAAATGTGGCTACCAAGAAGCTGTGCTTGATTCCTGTTTTTATGGGTCTAGAAGTCCTCCTTTTTTTAAAGATTTTTTAAAGGTCTTATGTGGATCCATGCCTCAGATGGTGGGTACCATCAGGCCTGTCTTTATTAGGGTTTATTGATGTGAAGAGACACCATAACCAGACCAACTCCTATAAAGGAAAACATTTCATTGGGGATGGTTAACAGGTTGAGAGGTTTAGTCCATTGTCATCATGGCAGGAAGCATGGTGGCACACAGGACAGACATGGTGCTAGTAAATGATCCAAGAGTTCTACATCTGAATCAGCAGGCAACAGGAAGAGAGAGAAAGAGACCTTGGGCCTGGCTTGAGCATTTGAAACTTCAAAGCCCACCTCTAGTGACACATTTCCTCCAACAAGGTTACACCTGCTAATAGTGCCATTTCCTAGGAACCTACGGGCTCCATTTTCATCAAGCAACCACGGGTTCCTAACTTCATCTATGGATTAACCCATTGGTACATTCACAGCTAAAAGGATTATTGGGGAATGTGCTAGTTGGATGTAGGTCACTAGAAATGTATATTTGGAGGTATTTTCTGACTCTGGATCCTTTTCTTTCTCTTGCTTTCTCTGCTTCCAGGATACTAAGAGATGAACGGTTTTCATCCCCATGATGGTTAATCCTGCTTGTCAGCTTGGCATACCTGAGAAAGGGCAGCATCAATAAAGAGTTGCCTGAATCAGATTGGTCTGTGAGGGAATTTTCTTGATTGCTAATTGATTAGGAGTGTGTGTATGTGAGAGTGTATATGCAGGATAACCAATGTGAGCGATACCATACCTATGTGTGTGGTCCTGGACAGCGTGAGAAAGATAGCTAAACATGTGCCTGAGAGCAAGTGAGTAAGCAGTATTCCTCCATGATTTCTGCTTCAAGTTCTTGCTCTGCAGGACTTCCTGCTCTAACTCCCTTCAATGATGTACTGTAACCTAGAAGATAGAATAAACCTTTTCCTCCTCAAGTTTAGTTTTAGCCATGGTATTTACTACAGGAACAGAAAAGCAAACTCTCTTTCACCATCATGTCTCTGCCTTGTCACAAACCTAAAATCATGGATCGAGCTGTGAACTAAATTGTTGGAATCATAAGCCCAGGTAAACCTTCTCTCCTTTGAATGATTTCCTCAAGAACTTTGTCACAGTGATGAAAACTGCTTAGCACACTTTCCAATTCAGGTCATACAGATCAGTGTTATGCTGATAACAGAGCATTACATGGATACATGGACAGTACAGAAAGTTACACGTCAGAAGACTTCTGCAACAGCCAAGACCCAATTTCAGATTTCCTGACAATATTATACTTTCTCTAAAAATAGTGTCCTGAGGTTCTATTGGCTATTTCCAGAGTAACATCTGCTGGTGAGGGTAATATCTATCTATATCTATGTCATCTATATCTATGTACATATGCACCAAGAATTTCATATGTGTGTTGTTTCACCTATACCCAAGAAGACTGAGGAAGACAGACCACCTGTCTGCACACAGTTGGATGAATTTTCAGTAAGAAAAAAAAAAAACAGATGGCTTTGTCTTGTACCGTGAGGCAGACTTAGGATCGGAGTCAGGTAACGAGAAGGCAGAAAGCTTGTTTACACTGTAGAAGACATGGTAAGGCAGCTCTATGAGAGTGAAAGAACCACCCCATATGGTCTTGAACTAAACAAATGAAGAAGCCATTAGCCCACCAAAAAACTTTCTGTTCTGGCTGCTATAAACTCTTCTCGTGCACAAAATGTTCCTTAAGATCTTTCTCAAACCACATTCCTAAGAATCAACTCAATGACCTTTTCCCCATTAGTCATTTAACTCTGCACATTCGGCCCACAGGCCATATTTTCTAACCATCTGTTTGCAGTTAAAGAAATTATTTCTAATCGAAACCTTTGTTACCACGATTCTTATTTTAAGTAGCTCTAACTTAACCATATATTGAACTTAAGAAATATACATTTCATCTTGTAACATTTTTAAATGGCTAATATACTAATGAAATTATGACAGACTGAAATAGAATGGGATTGTTTTAGTTATTTTTCTGTTGCTGTGATAAAATACCTGGCAAAAAGTAAGTTATAAAAAAGTAAGTAATAAAAAAAGGTTTATTTTGACTCACAGCTCTGGAGTGGATATATTCCGCTATGGTGGGGAAGGGACGTCAGCCCCAAAGTGAAGTTGGCCTGGCATTCAGGAAATCAAGAGCTCATGTTTCATCTGTGCACAGGAAGCAGAGAGAGAGAGAGAGAGAGAGAGAGAGAGAGAGAGAGAGAGAGAGAGAGAGAGAGAACAGGGAGTGGGTCCAGGCGACAAAACCTCCAAGCCTAACCCCAGAGAAATACTTCCTCTGGCAAGGCTACATCTCCTAAACCACCCATGACCTTCCCAAAGAGCATCATCAGCTATAGACTTAAGTCTTCAAATACAGGAAATCATGGAGCACATTGCCCAAGTGAAACCGCGATAGAGATGGAAACATGAAATTCCATGTTATCGGTGTGAAAGAGAGAACTGAAGAAATAAGTAAATGCAGGTCGTACTCAGTTGGGACTTGAAGCAGATAGAAAGGAAGTGATTGGCTACTAAGCTACCACACCATCAAAACGTGGACACATGGGTCACCAGTCTTGGACCTGTTAGTGCTGTCTAAAAACATGATTCTTTGAGTGTGTAGTAAATTTTCCACAGGAAACCACTCACAAAGAGAACCCCCTGCCTTCTTTTTCACTTTATTTTTTAATTCATTTTATGTACTAACCACATTTCCCCATCACTCTCCCTCTTCTCCCTTGCCCCCACTTCTCCCAACCCACCCCCATCCACTCCTCAGAAAGGATAAGACCCCTCATGGGGAGTCCACAAAGCCTGGCACTTTCAGTTGAGGCAGGACCAAGCCCCCACTCCGACCCCAACCATCCCACATCAAGGCTGAGCAAGGTATCCCACCATATGGAATGGGCTTTAAAGAGTCAGTTCATGTATAGATCCTGGTCCCATTGCCAGGGCTCACACAAACAGACCAAGCCACGAAACTGTCTCATACATGCAGAGGGCCTGGTTCAGTCCCATGCAGGTTTCCCAGCTGTACATGAATCTGTGAGTTCTGCAATTTTGGATCATCTCTCTCTGTGGGGAGAAATCCCTGCCTTCTAATGAGTGTGTTCAAGAGGTTCTGAATTTAAATGTGAATTACTTATTATTTGCACGATAAAATTTACTCTCCTTGGTTTTGGGAACTCGATCGGTTCAGCCAATGATTCTGGGGGTGACTTGCCATGAAATGCAAGTTCTCTGGAGACGTGACAGAATAAAATGGAGGAGAAGACACCTCTCTTGGGTGATCAGAGCCAGAGTCTGAGCCAGAGCAAGCCTTGCGGTTGGTCCTCATTGTCCTCAGGAGAACTACAGGACGGCAGTAGCTGGATAAACAGTGCTGTCTACTTTGTTCTGTATGCCTGGTTTTATTTTTCCATTGCACCCCTTAATAATTGTTAAATAGACTTTTGTGGGCTCTCACTTTGCTCTTTTATTTTTTTTACCATGTTGTTGAAATGCTAAAAAAGCAAACACAAACAAGCAAACAAAGAAACAAAAACCAGATGTTCTTCCCATTGGTTTTTTTTTGTTTGTTTGTTTTTTGTTTTTTGTTTTGCCTTTAGGAAGAAAACCAAGTAAAAGAGATTGCTGTACATAATGGAAGAGATCTCATGGAAAGAGTTGGATAAATTACAGTGAGAACTGTATTTTTCTTCACAGGCTTTTCTGTCTCTGCTCTTCGATGAATGGTTCTTAGACATTTAGAATAGAAATGAAAATGAAGATGGCTGAAGGGACTGAACTGGAAATTAAGGCTTCCTGTTGCTAATTTAGCTTGTCTTTTTTGGAAACTAACCATGCTGCCCATGGCCTTGCCGAGTAGGGCTTTTCTAGACTCCCGCTACCCATGCAGAGTATGCTGAGGAAGTTTACAAAGCCCTTCCTGAGGCTTCACGCAGTGAGAAGTGTCAGACATCCTTAGAAACCCTAAGAAGCAACTTAGATTTCTGATATTCTGAATAACTGACATTATTCAGCAGTAGCCGAGTTTAAAGGATGGTTGAGCTTTTGGCTTTATGCTGTGGTGCGTGTTCACGCTCCGAGTCCAAGGAGAAGCCCAGGCCTGTCTATAAGCAGAGTCGTGACTTCCACGTCTTACTCCTCAGAGAATCTCGTGATGGTAGGAGGATAAAGTTGATGTTGAAAGGTCCATCGACACTTTTAACACTTTTTATTTCATTTTTAATCTGCTTTCTTTTAATCTAGTTCCAATTTAGGTAATTATTAACTCACATACAGCTATAAGAAATAATACAAGATGTTGCATATAAATATCTATATTTAGAGTATATATAAAACGATGACTCTTGGCAGTGAATACAGCTCTGGTGTATGAACATCTCAAAAACAGCTATTTAAAAATAAAATAAAAAAATGTTTTAAAATCCCATTGTGTATCTGTGCCACCTTTTCTCCTTGTATCTGTGAATGACATCTAGGCTATTCCACATCTTGGCTATTGTGAGTAGCACAACCACAAGCATTACGTTCGAGTAACCCCTTTGTGCATGAACATGGATTTCTTAGAAAATATTCCCCAAAACTGTATAGCTGATCAGATCAAGTTCTGTTTCTGCATAGCTTTGTTGTTAATTTGGCTTGTTGTTGTTTTGTTTTGCTTTGGATTACTTCGGTGACCATATTGTTTTACATTCCCGCCAGCAGTATATCAGAGGTTTTCAACGTTCCCACATCTGTATCAGCCTTTGCTTCCATTAGCGTTCCTGACGACAGTTATTCATGTGACCTTTCAGCTGTTCTGCTGTGATACCTTCACTCTGCTCTCTTGGGTTCCAGTTCCGACCCCATGGATCTGTTAGGCCAACTAAAGTCTTCTTTTATAAGTGCCTTGATCATGATATTTAATCATAGATGTAAAAAAAGTAACTAAGGCAGTCATCGAACATTTTTTTCAGATATTTATTGGTCATTTGTACTTTTTCTTTTGAGAACTTTTTGTTTAATTGTTTTACCCATTTATTCACTAGATTATTTGGAGAGTTTAATATTTGGAATTCTTTATAGGTGCTAAGCTTCATCAGCTGAGTGTTTACAAAGAGTTGCTCCAATTTTTCAAGCTGCATTTTCATATTTTTTGTTTTCTTTGCTATACCGAGGTTTAAAATTCTCATACAGTCTCATTTGACAGTTCTTGGTAAATTTCCTCTGTCATCAGAGTCCTTGTTAAAAAGTCCTCTGTCTTGATGTGATTGCCCTATACTTTCGTCTGTCAGCTCCAGGGTTTCAGGCCCTAAACGAAGGTCTCCCTGATCCATTTATAAAAGATTTTCATGCAGAGTGAGAGTTGGGGATCTAGTTTCACCATTCTGCACATGGATACCCAGTTCCCCCAGCATTTGCTGAGGATGCTATCTCTTAGCCCATGTAAACTTTTACCGTCTTTGTTGAAAGGCAGCTGTAGCTTGTTTGGAGGTCTTCTATTCATTGCTTTACATCTCTGATTCTTTGCCCACGTCTTGCAGTTTCTAGTTTCAGCACTGTGGGTCCGTGTTATAACTTCACATCTGCGATGGCAGTACCTCTAGGATGCCTCTTCCTGACGAAGGTGTCGCTGTTAGTCCATGACTCTTGGGGGTGCATTAGCACCCCATGTGGCATATTTTCTTAAAGTCGTCATCTTTATATTTATCAGGTTTATCACGTTTAAACAAATGTATGAGTATTTCATTTCAAATAGTACTTCCTTTTTTTTCCTGCATGTGGGTTGTCTGACCATATTCAGAATTCCATTTTGCTCAATCTATGTTTTTGAATAAAATAAAGATTTTAGGGATTTCTCTATTTTTGTATGTAGAATATTCATAATCTATTGATACTTTACCAAATGAAGTACAATATAAAAAAACTCACTTCAATATATTTTTAACCTTTTCTATTTGGAATTTCCTTTAAATGCTTTTATAAGTGATGACAGACGGTATTGATGTTTTGCTTTTACTGTCAAACACAATTTTTAAAATCATGGAAAAGTTGCAGTATTTATCCATAGTTTTGCTTACTATGACCCTCCCTCCCTCCCTCCCTCCTTCCTTTCCTCCCTCCCTCTATCCCTCCTTCCTTCCTTCCCTTTTTTCTTTTTCTCATTTCCTCTCTCCCTCACTTCTCTTTCTTTTTTCTCTCAATATGTTTTTCTCATATCTCAAAATTATTTCTATAATTTTCTTTCAATTGTTTCATTTTTGGCCTTTTGATTGTTTATTTTGAGACAGGATTTCTTTGTATGGCTTGGCTGTCCTAGAACTTGCTCTGTACACCAGGTTGGCCTCGAACTACCGAAGATCCACAGGCCTCTGTCTCCTGAATGATGAGATTAAACATCATTTGATTTTTCAACATTAGATTTTCTTGGTCCTTAGTACAAGAAAATTTCCACTGAATTCTGCAGATTTCACTATCATAAAACTTTGAATCATATGAATCTATTTTTGTTTGTTTGTTTTTGTTTTGTTTTGATCCTTTATGGAAAAGGAGGGGTTCTGGCTTGTTAGTCAGGTGGATTATCAGTCCAGGTTCCCTATTCAGCTTTTCTTCACAGCCAGGGTGGGCCTTCTTGCCCTCAGAAGTCAGTGGTAGTTCCTACCCCCAACTTGACTCCATGACCCCATAGCAGCAATGGTCTCAGTACCACTCCATGATGGTGAAAACCTCAACTCCGCCAGGCCACTTTGAACATTTTCTGGGTGTAGATGGAAGCCAAGGTCTGCAGGTGCTCTCTGCTGACAGTATTGCTGGGGAGGTAGCTGCTGGTCCGATATCAAAGCTTGTCCCAGACTTCTTTCCCCGGATGTTTGGTTACTTCTTAACAACATGAGGAAGGCAGAAATCTGTTCCCCCCATTTGACTGTTAATAATTGTTTTCCTGTAGTGTCTGGCGGGAGCAGAATGATCAAGGCTTCCTAGTAATTACTTTCTTGGTGGGATGCTTTTTTACTAGTCCTTTGGCTAGGGAGAGAGATTCATTTGAGCTCCCCCTGTACGCTCTGCTGTTTTTGATTGCTGAATTACTTAGCTCCATGCCTGGGGCTTACGGGGTCAAATGAACCCAGGGGTTTACCATGGTTTGTTGCTCGGGTCCTTGGCGTTCCTTGCCAGTCTGCCTTTTCTGCCTTTTACAGCTCCCTTATATTTCATTCGTTCTTCATGCCCAGGTCTTTTAGTCGTTTGTGGAAAGAAAAGTGTGTCTATTCAATCTTCCTGGAAGTAGAAGTCCATTATTTTATGGTTTTTTAAAATTTAATTACACAATTACTTTACAATTTTATCTTATTATTAGAATTTTAGAATCCCAAAAGGCTCAAATATTTTTGTTTTCTTTGCTGAGTTTTACCCAAATCTCATTTGCTTCCTTCTCTTTGCTGATCTTGCTGTGAGAACAAATTAGCCTGTCCAGGCCTGTGATTAACCCAGGGCTTATGTTGAAGATATTATCTCCTGAGATTATTTCTTTTTGTTTCTGTTAGATGCTGGGCATGGTGTCCATGCTCACTAGAACATCTCCATCAGGCCTGTAGTGCAACTCAGTTTAGTGTAGTCACAGATTTGGCTTGTCATCATTGACTTTCCCTGAAGCTTAGTCTCCTGATAGAAGCAGTGAAATGATACATTAGCTTACAGCATCCTGTCTTCCCTCATCCTGAATATATGTGTGTGTGTGTGTGTGTGCATATACCTATGTGTGACTTTATGACTTTAGTGCTTGGTTGTGAGCTCCCTGGCTCCTTTTGGAAATTGGGGACAACATGCTTGATGCATTGCCTTACTTTTTTACCAGACCAAGAATTCAAAAAATTTATTTTCTACTTGTTTTGAAGAGGGTATACTGCCAGAGCTGAAAGTACCTCTCTTTTTCAAATATAAAGTCACTCAAACGAATTCTCAGAAATCCATTGAGAATGTCACATAATGTTAAGAGTTGTTCTTCTCAAACTGTATTGTGGAAATTTAATACCATGTGACATAGATAGTAATAGCTTTTTCTAGAAAAAAAAATATGCTTAAGAAAGAATTGAGAAAATCAAATCCACTAGAGTAATGGCTTTTAGGAATGTATAATTTGTATTAATCTGTGTTAAAGGGTATGAGAACTTGTGTATTAAATGAAGCATTTAAAATCGCAGTTAACCCTTAATTTTCTAATTGTGACATGATGTAGGACACCGGACACTGGACATAATTCAGCTCCAGGTTCTTTCTCCTAAAGAGATAAGAGAAAATTTTTCTTGCGTGTTTGACCACTGTGTTCTTTTATGTCCGTTAGCAGCCATCACAGCAGTTTCTTGTGCCATGTCTTTGAGAAGTGCCAGAGTATGTGGCTGATTCCCCACACTCAGACTGTTCCCCGCCTCTCAGCATTTTCTCTCATTCTCCCCACTGCAAAGCACCTACACTATGCTTTGAAGGAATGCTGCCCGAAGGCCTGGGTGTTGGGTGATTGGTCCCTTGGGAGATGCTTTAGGGAGGTGCTAGGATCTTTAGGATGGGAGGCCTCAAGAACGTTGCTGAGTAGTTAGAGAAAAGTCCCCATAGAGGACAGTGAGACTCACGCCAGCCTTCTCAATCTCTCCTCCTTGCTGTGTCATGATGCTTCCCATCACAGTGCCACAGTGCGCATCTCTGCCAAGGTCTAAAGCAATGAGCTACCCAAAGCTGGACGGAAATCTCCAGAACCCCAGGCAAAAGTAACCTTTTAATCTTTATAAGTTGTTATCTCAGATAATATATTATGGTAATCAAAGACAACCAAAGCAACTGCTTTTTCCAGAATTGATAGAGCCTCCTTTATTTTGTATATAGGTTGGACATTTTCTCCTCAGGGTTAGTTTTGCTTTTCCAGTTACCACCGCAACTACTGGCCCAACTATGTAATTGTAGTAAGAATCCACCAGCAGCCATGCCTTTCTGTCTGAGCTCTTGGAAGGACGGGCTAACCTTCACTGCTAGACACTAGCCCAGTGCTGACCCTGTCTCCCCAACTTTATTGACCCAGAGTGAGAAGGACAACAGCTCTTAGGAGCAGCTGAGTGAGTCTGAGGGACAGCTGTGTGATCTCGCATCCCCATTTCAGCCTCTCCGAGACTTGTTTTCCTGTCTGAAGCCGTGGTGACACTTAGTGTGTGGTTTATATTTCTGAGTATTTGTGTGGATCCAAGGTGATAATAGCAATGACATTCCTCTGTGTCTCACAGAAGCTTAGCAGATGCAAAGCACTGGGAGAAGTCTGTAATAGGCTCCATGTAGAACAGTAAGTGGAAACAATGGTCAGACAGCCACATGCTATTCACAGGCTGTTCAGGAAGCAAAGATATTTTAGGAGACAATGCAATTTAAATACTCAATGCCAGACTTTATCCCTGTCCCTCCTCACTGCTGTCTTGTTGAAGGAATAAGACAGAAATCTCATTCTAATTGTAGGAACTGTCATGGAGCTTTTCAAATAAATAAAGATTAAGGAAAAGAAGGAGCCAATTTAGGTGAGGGTGTACTAAATATGCCCAAGGTTATTCTCAGTAAAAAGCCAACCACTAATTCGTATTTACCTTAGCAAAATAAAAACTGCTGACCTTAGAAGGAAAATGTGTATATTCTCCTACTTAGCCTCCTAAGTCAGTCAGTTCTAATTCCTTTTTGAATTCATATAATCCTTTGCCAATGAATTAATGAATAATATTTTTCTAAATGTATTCCTTTGAGAATGAATTTTTGTGTGAATAGCTTATTAAATCCTTGTTAGTATCTATGATTTTACCATATTAATGAAAGCACTAAACTTATGTTCTTGAAATATGGAAGACAAGTTATGAGATTATTATCTCCATATTCAATTATCTTTCTACCACAGTCCTTCTTAGGAAAATAATGAGCGATGTGAACCTATTCTTCCATAGTTAGGAACTTGCCATGGTAGGAAAAGAGACCCCTGCAATTATTAGAGTTGCCACTGCTCCCTGACATACTCTTTCTTTTAAGGATCGGGACTATAGCAAAATAAAGAGATGGCCCTCTAAAAAGATCAGGCCACAGCCTGGAACATTTGCATCAGTGTGCTGTGAAGTGACAGTTGGAATCTGATTAGTGAGGCCACACGATCAAAGCAGGAGTAGACTTCACACCCGTGGATGGCAGCTGGCATTGCAACAACCTTGAGTGGAAAGCAAAAGGCTGTGGGCATTTTCTCCCTGCAGCCCTGGCCTCTTATCATTCTGGTTCCCAGATATTTGCTTAACATTTCTGGTTCTTTGAGGACAGACATGAGTATGGAATTTGGTTTGACAGTGCAATGTTGAATTTAAAAAAAAATAAAAGAAATCTTTCATTGGCCAGAAAACCATTTGTTCTGTCTCCGCCAGCTTAATTGCTACTTAACCTTCTGGGTCTTGGCTGAGCCTTCATCTGCTCTGGAAGGTCTATACCTGTGGCTTTATTCTAGTCAGGCTTCCCTCAAATAAACCCAGGGCCCTTATCACTCTGCACAGCACTTCTGCAAGGGCATTGCACCCCCTTCCCATATTCCCCTCCATCCACACAAACAACATAGGCTCTAAGTTTCATAGTATAAAGGATGGACTTGTCATATGTGGCTACTAAGCACGTAAAATGCAGCCAGAATGAGTGAGAAACAATTTGAAGCTTTGTTTAATTTTACTTAAATTGTGAAAACTTCATTTTATTATAAGTTGCATAATATGTAAATTACTAACAAAGCACTTTAAATTATTAAAATTCTTTAAATGTGAATAACAGAATGGCTTTTAGTTGCCATGTTGTGCAGTGTAGTAGACTTCAAACTTCTTGAGAACAGGGATTATATAGCTATCTTTATAGTTTCAGAATAATAGGACAGGATTCTGTACTTTTACCTAAGCAAGACATACTTGTTGGGGTTGGAGAGATGGCTCAGGGGTTACAAGCACTGGCTTACAAGCACTGTTCTTATGGAAACCCAGAGATCAGATCCCAGCACCCACATCTGGTGACTCACAAGGGCTTGTAGCTGTAGTTCCAGGGGATCTGATGCTCCCTTCTGATCTCTGTCTGCTTCTTCATACACAAGTATATGCCCAAGCAAAGACACACGCATAAAATAAAATCTCTGGGGAAGTGCTGTGGGATCATATTCTGCTCCTTCAGCCAATAGCCTTTAAGATACCAGCCCACTTGGGCATGGTCTCTTATAGTTTAAAAAGCAGTGGGAACCGTGTGCCCACTCTCTTGCTTCTGGCTCCCATTCTGGCTGCTAGACTCTGTTTCCTGTTTGTGCTCAGAGGACTGTTATTTAGGATGGTGATCTGTAAGTTTTTCCCCTTAAATAAATAACCCTTTTTATAATCAATAATTCTGAACTGGTGTGGGATTGTTTTACGACATCATCTGACACCCAACGTTTGGTTTAAGAACCCCCAGCTCTACTGCCTGCCGCCAGCTCAGAGTGCATCCAGCTTGGCATGAGCCCTCCCTTGCTGGCTGTGGCTTGTGCATGGAGCAAGCAGTTCCTATAGAATCTTGTGCAGCGGCTTTCCCACAGATCAGCCGCAGTTCTTTTCTCTTTGCACACCTCGGATTGGCTTCAAGCACACACGCACCCTACCATTTGCCTCCCACCAAGGCATACCACAGACATTTGGGTGACACGCTGGCTTCCCCCATCTAAGCCAGCTGTTCTGCAGCGTTCTAATGATTTGTTTGCATTTGCCTATTCCATTGCTCTAAAGACATCCGCAGAGCACACAGTCTGTGATTTATCTTTCAACATTTCGCTTTAAACTCTGATTTCAGACCAGCCACGTGAATTCACATGCACCACTATGCCCCACTGGGTTAGTTTTGTAGGTGTCCCATGACACCTACTGGCAGGTTACTGTTATTGCACCTAATCCAGCTAATTGAACCACAGGTAAGATTTAATATCCTAAATATAGAGCGTAAGTTGCTAATTTAAAGGGGCAGTATGTCAGACAACTTAACCATCCAAGGTTTCAATTTACTTACACCATGTGTGAGGTTTTACATGACTTACATGATGTCCTTTCTACATCACTATTTTTGTTTCTGAGGATTAGTCTTCTACTCAATCTTTTTTTCATAAAAATATGGTTTGACAATAGGGCTAGGAATCAGGCATTTTTAGAAATGGTACAGTGTTTTCAGACTGAAACCACACTTCTCAGGAAAGAGGTTGGGAAATCTGAAGAAGGATACAACCAATTTAACTAACAAAACTCGGTCAACTGAGATACTTTTGGAAGTGGTACAGATTGATAGTAATTTATTTAAAGGAAGATTCAGCACTCTAGAGAAGGAAACAGCTGATTTGGCACATAAAACCCAATCAATGACAGTGGGTGCTGAAACATTATTTGAGAGAATTTGCACTGTTGAATGTCTTAATCGGACTCCATCAAAGAGGTATGACAAATTGATTGATAGAATGTCTCTCCAGGAAGGTAATATACATGCCATGAAGATTATGTTCAAAGATGAGACATTATCTCTACTGGACAGACTTCATACCTTGGAATCCTCAATGAGGGCATTAGAGCAGAACACTGAACAGGAAATCCAGACATTACAAAAGGCAGTGGTAAACAGATTGGAAAAGATTGAGGAAATTATCGAATTTGATGACCATGAACATAAGGTAAAAATACAAAATTGAACCTCGTTGGTATGTAAAAATCTCCAGGATAACTTCCCCAGAGTTCTGCTTGCCTTTCCAGTAATAACATCAGAAAAAATGTCTGGCTCCAAGTACCCTAAGGTTGTCAAGGAATATACATGGGAGCCCATATGTATGACTGATCTAAGAGAAATTAAACAAGCAATTGTAGTTTATGGACTACATTCATCCTTTGTTAGGGAAATGGTCAAAATGTGGACTTTCAGTAGCAAAGCCATGCCTCAAAATTGGGCTCAGTTAATCTCAGAAATCCTAGAAAGTGGACCGCAATTTGCTTTGGAGGTGTTTCTTAAAAGAGAAAGCAAGAATTTTAGAGCAACAAGAAAAAGCAAAAGGACTTGAGATTTTCCTAGATCAAATTCTAGGTGGAGGACTTTACTCTGATCCTTAGGATCAAGCTCTTTATGATGACCACACCTTGTCCCTATGTACACAGCAGCTTTAACGGCTTGGGACAGGATTCAGGAACTAGGAAAGAACTCTAATCTTAGGGTTAAACAGGGTCAGAGAGAACGTTTTAGTGACTTTCTGCAAAGACTAACTAGGGCTGTACAAATAGGGGTAACGGATCCAGAAGCTAGACATATAATAATTGAATCTTTGGCTTATGAGGATGCCAACATTAAGTGCAAACAGATCCTTGGGCCTTTAAAGATCATATCAGCACCCATGGATGAATGGGTCTTACATACAATGAATGTCTTGACTATGGTACTGAAGCATGTGTAGGAGAAGCAATTTCCAATAGTAAGAGAAGACATCAGAATACCAAATGTTTTAACTGTGGTAGGATGGGACAACTGAAAAGTGATTGTAGACAATGGATTCCTAGGAATAATGCCTCCTCTGGGAATGGCAGAAATAGGAGGACTCAGCCTCCAGGTATATGTAGGAGGTGTGGCAAAGGTCGACATTGGACCAATGAATGTAGGTCATTGACAGATAGACAAGGCAACCTGATATCATTGGGAAACACCATGAGGGCCCTCTCACAGGCCCCCATGATAAATGTGGTCCAGTCATTCCCAGTTACTGTGGAGAACGTGTCTTGCCAGGAAAATAAAAAAAAATCTAGTGCCTGTGTGAAAAGCAATACTGGTCTGAATGAGGGGTTAAATGTGGAGGATGAGCCAAAAACTGCAGTAGGACAGAGGAAACGTATATTTTGACAGACTTCTATAAATGATAAAAGACCAAAGCTAAGAGTTTGTATAAATGGCATTTTTATTGAAGGCTTATTAGACACGGGTGCAGATGTAAGTATCATTACTCCAGAATCTTGGCATCCAAATTGGCCTCTTCAAGAGGTAGATGTTCAGTTCCTGGGAACTGGAACCCTATCTCATGTAACACAAAGCATGAGATAGGTTGAATGCATAGGGCCAGAAGGGCAAATAGGAAGACTAAGGCCATATTTAGCCAATATTACAGTGAATTTGGGGGGTTGTGACCTATTGCAGCAATGGAATACCCAGGTTAACATTCCTGCAGCCCCCAAAACTTATATTTCTGAGGAAAATATTAGAAGATATTACAGATGACAGACACCAGCCATTCAGGCTGTACAAGAACACCAAGCAATTGATGAATTTCCAGAGGTACCAACAGCCCTACCTTTAAAATGTTTAACTGAGAAACCAATATGGGTTAAGCAGTGGCCTCTAGCTGAGAAAAAAATTGCAGGCTTTAGAACATGTGGTACAAGAGCAACTAGATGCTTGACATATAGAAGAATCTACCAGCCCTTCGAATTCTCCTGTATTTGTTGTTAAAAATAAATCTGGAAAATGGTGAATGGTGATAGATCTATGGGCTATCAACAAGGTTATTCAACCTATGGGCCCTTTATAATCTGGAATTCCTCTGCCTTCTCTGTTACCAAAGGGATAGCCTTTCATAATTATTGATTTAAAGGATTGTTTCTTCACTATACCTTTACAAGAAAAGGGTAGAGAAAAGTTTGCCTTCACAGTGCCTACTTATAATAATTCTCAGCCTATTAGAAGATATCAATAGGTTATCTTACCACAGGGAATGCTCAATAGCCTCACCCTGTGCCAATTCTTTGTCAGCCAGCCATTGAAAATAATACATAAGTAATTTTCTACGTCTATAATCTACCATTACATGGATGATATTTTATTGTCTGATTCAAATATAGATACTTTAGAAAGGATTCTTGAAGCAGTAAAGAAAGTTTTGCCTAAATGGGGATTAAAAATTTCTCCTGAAAAGATTCAAAGAGGAGATTCTGTTAATTACCTAGGTTACAGAATAGGCTTACAGAAAATTAGAACACAAAAGGCACAAATTAGGAGAGACCAGTTGCAGACTCTTAATGACTTTCAAAGATTATTGGGAGACATTTCCAGTCTATGACTGGCTGTTGAGCTAACACCTGATCTAATAATTCATTTAAACAAAACCTTAGATGGTGATAAAGACTTGAGTAGTCCCAGAGAATTAACAGCCAAAGCAGAAAAGGAATTGATGATTGTTGAGGAGAGATTACAGGAGGCACATGTGGATAGGGTGAATCCAAATCTTAATAGTATTCTAGTCATATTGCCTTCCAGAATTTCTCCTACAGGAATTTTAATGCAAAGGGATGATATTATCTTAGAATGGATCTTTTTGGCGCATCACATACAATTCAGAGAAGAATCCAAGAACTTCTCTTTATAAGGTTAAGTCTATCATTTTTGGGATAATTGCTATTAATTTCTCCCAAAAAATTAGCATAAGCTTTTTGCCAGGGTTCATTGTCTTCCATTACTTTTTTTATTTCATTAGCAGTAGAAGGCAGTATAATCTCTGCTGGGTCTAATTTGACCAATTGATGAAGTCTCAATTTACCTTTTGTAATTAATTCAGAGACATACTTGTCAACAACTGAATGAGCTCCAATGTCCTGACTTTATTTCATTATTGTCATGTTGTGCTTTACAGCCAAGACTTAGCATGTTTGGAGTATAAATTCTGGATCCATCACATAACATTCTTGTCAAGGGTGACAAAAACCTCTCCATGCCTCAGTTCCCTGAGCATTAAAATGAGGTATCAATAACAGCTACTTCATAGAGTTGTGATTAATATTAAATGCATTCATAGATTTCTTAGTTCATAACTATATTGATGACAATTAGTAATGCTGAGTGCTATAGTTGAGAAGTATCAGATTCTACTATATACTAGTGAAAGAATACATATTGGACTTTTTTTTCTATGTGATGATGTGTGGAAGGGTATACATGTGTGTATGTGTTAGAGGTATACATGTGTATATGTAGAGGGGTACACATGTATGTGTGTGGAGGGGAACATGTATGTATGTGTGAGAGGTACACATGTTTGTATATGTGAGAGGTACATATGTGTGTATGTGGAGGGGTACACCTGTGTGTATGTGTGAGGGGTACACATGTGTGTATGTGTAAGGGGCACACATGTGTATATGTGAAGGGATACATATAAGTGTATGGGAAAGGGTGCACATGTGTGTATGTCGAGTGGTATATATGTGTGTATGTGTGAGGGGTACACATGTTTGTATGTGTAAGGGGTACACATGTGTGTATGTGAAGGGATACATTTAAGTGTATGTGAAAGGGTACATATGTATGTATGTGGAGGGGTACTAATGTGTATATGTGTGAGGGGTACACATGTGTGTATGTGAAGGGATACATATAAGTGTATGTGAAAGGATACACATGTGTGTATTATAAGGGGTACACACATATGTGTATGTGCGAGGGTACACATATGTGCATGTGGAGGCCAGAGGTTGATGTTGGGTATCTTCCTCTGTTACTCTTCACCTCCATTTTGTTTGTTTGAGACAGGATCTCTTACTGACCTTTGACCAGTGAGCCAGTGTGCTCCAGGGATTCTCCTGTTTCCATTTCCACATTGCTAAGACTATGGGTTTTCACCACAGCACTTGGCTTATCATGTAAGTGCTGTGGATCCGAACTTAGGTCCTCATGTTTCCGTGGCACCTTACCTACTGAGCTATCTCCTTGGCTCCTGGGTTTGTGTTTTATTGGAAGAGGGATGAGAGAAAAGGTACTCTTCTTGTAGAGAGAGCACTTAACCTAAAAACTTCAGGGCTTTGAGGCATAAATTTTTCATAATTCATAACTCTTAAAAGGACTGACATTGCCAGGTATGACATCACATGCTTATAATCCCAGAACTGGGGAGGAAAATGGCAAAAGAGTTAGAATTTGAGGTCATCTTAGGGTACATAATGAGTTCCAAGCCATTTTTAGACCGCCTGGACATTAAGCCAATCTAATCCATCTCTCTTTAGTATATATTTACTTTATCAGTTTGGATCCTCTAAAACACCCTAACTATGATATAGGATGCTAAAAAGCAATGCGATACAAGATAAGATACAAGATATTTAGCGTCCTATGATATAGGATGCTAAAAAGCAATGCGATACAAGAGATTAATTTGGATATTGACAGAGTGACGGTTTATAAGGAGGTAACAACCTTCCTATCATATATAATAGACATTAAACTTAATTCATTCGTCAAACAATGGGTCTTACAAGAGCTGTTAGTAAGGATGTGGATAGGACAAGTTTATCCCAGGACAATATTTCATTGCTGTTGCTGTGTGGCCAAAGGCCGGAGCTTCTCCTTTGCAATAAAAAAAAAAAATCACATTGTTTTCTTTCCTGATTTGACATCTTTTCCAATACACAGTGCTGAAGGGAGTTTAAAGAAGCCTCAACTATTAAAAAATATTTGTTCTTTAATCTTTAGATTGTTAATTTGATTTATTTACATGTCTATCTCCATTTGAAGCTAAAGGAATCTGTCATTTGTTCTTGGTTCAGAAAAGTCAAGCCATGCCCTTCTAAATTTGGGGAGACTTTAGGGTGTTACTATCTATATTTAGGACAGAAAAACTAAATCTCACAGATACGCTATTTTCTCAAATCCCCATGGCTTAGTGAGCAATAGAATTGAGGTAGCACCTGCTTTTGGTGACTTCCAGTTCAGTGTCCTTTCTCGTGACTTAGAAGATGCTGGGTGGAATAAAGCTAAGGTGACAGAAGGGCCGTCCATCATCAGGTTTTACTCATTTTTAGTAGAATTCGTCTTTTAATTAGTTAATCTCAGTGAGAATCTGGTATAAACTATTGACCATTTGCCTTTAAAAAAAACCTACATGTTTGTTTTTCTCCCTGGTAGTATCAAGTAACAGTAGACCCTTAAATTTATACAATTATATAAATGTTGTAGAAAGACTCTAGTTTCATTTTAAGGAAATTTACCTAACATCTGAACCATTACATATACATTAGTTGATGTTCTGCATAGTGTGTTGGAACCAGCGCAGTTGCTCACACAATTCTGACAGATTTTTTTCAAAAATAATAATTATAGGTCTCTTTTATTACCTTCATATTTGATGTAGAGGAATTATAAGTTATACAGTTAGAATTTAAATTTTTTTGTTTTGAAATAAGGAAAAACTATGTGTTTTTCCCCAATAAAATAACCTTTAAAGTGATTGGTAATATCACCAATTATAAAAAGTTCTATGTACTTTACAGTCACACACTTCCTAGAGAGATAGTCTTGGTATAAAAAGTAAAAATGGCAAATGAGTTAGCTATTTGGTTATTAAAAGCCATAAAACTGCACCAGAAAAATAAAGATAAAGGACAATTTGAGATGCTCTTTAATAATATTGATATTTTAAGAATCAAATTGAGTGGTTAAAAGGAATAAAGAATTTGTGGTAGCTGGATAGCAGTTCCTTTAAACATAGATGCCAACATTAAACATACCATTCATGAATCCAAAATTGATAGCAGGGACAGTGTAAAAAGAACTAAAAAGACATTTTGAAGGTTTTTCTTTTAGCACTAGATTAGACTGCATTTTTAGTTTCTCATTGGGTAAATGTGAAACTCCATTTTCAGAACAGGAATTTTAAATTATTTAACTGAAAAGTAAAACAGTTACAGGGAAGTTAAGGTACGAGAATACATGTCTTTAGTAGATATTAAAAGCATGAAGGCATGTATGTATTTCCCATTACCTAAAATAAGTAGGAGATAGCTCCAGGGAAAGTTTGATAAAACATATTCTATCTGTCATTGTAGGTAATTTTCATTCTCTGAAAGGCACGTCTGGGGTGCCTTTTCAAATTATAACAGAGAATTTCAATTTTCACTGGTAAACTGTCTTTTCTTGAAGAGTAAGATATTTTTATGCTAAGAGAGGAAGACTAAATATTCATATTTGTTTTCAAAGTATTTATATGTGAAAATATTAGTTTATCATCTGCTGTTTGAGTACCTTTTATATGGCGGGTCCCGTACCTCCTGCTAAGAATAGAAGGTTGGTGTGTTCCAGCATCTTATTGGCCATAAGGAACCTATTAGACCAGTGGTTCTCAACCTGTGGGTCTCCACCCCTCTGTGGGTCACATGTCAGCTATCTTGCATATCAGTTATTTATATTATGATTCATAACAGTAGCAAAATTAACATCATGAAGTAGCAGCAAAAGCAATTTTATGGTTGGGAGTCACCATAACATGAGGAACTGTATTAAAGGGTCACCTCATAAGGAAGGTTAAGAACTACTGTTCTAGATGAAGGGCAAGATTTGATTCATGGTGGGATGACTTCAGCAGAGTATAGAGATGCATGCACAGAATTGTAAATATAGGAATCCCAGCACAGAGAGGCAATGTTTGGTCATTCAAGGAAAAGGAATGCAGTCTGGATGGATGAGTGTGATACAAGCACAGAAAACAAAATGAGTGGAAGCACAGGTGAGAAACACTAATAAGCCTGGGAGCTGCTGGAGTAAGGAGGGACATGTCCTTGCTTCCACAATGGTCTGCTTCTTCATAGGCCTAGAGTCAGTGGGGCGATGGGCTATAGACTGAAATCTCTAAACCATAAGCTAAAGGAATCTTTCTATTCTTGTGTTGTTTATATCACATATTTTGTCATAGTGATAATTATGCTTGACTAATACATAAAATTTGCACTTCTGATCCAGCTCAGCATGACCATATTGTTTTTAAGCCTTTGGGTTTGATTTGTAGGAAGTATTTGAAAGGGTTTAAAGAAGAGCCCTAGAATATGCTGATCTCATAATGGGAGATTCTGATAGGAGCTCAGAAGACAGAAATGCTAACAGAATTTTGGGCTGTAAAATCTGTGCCCATGAGTTTCCAGGCAAGAATGAGGACACTATTGAGAACCTGACTCTAGTCTATTCATGTTACCTTAGAGCAAAGACTTGTATATAGTTTGTCAATGTCTTGAGAACTCCTGTAAGGCTGCATTTAAAGATAATGGACTAATTAGTTTGGTGGGGAGATTTCAAGGCAACACTGTATTCAGGATGACATGGTTTCTTTTAGCCAGATTTACAGTGAGAATTTGAAAGAAATAGCAGATTAGAAAAATTTGTATCACACACGTTTCTCCAGAAAAAGAGCAAATTTAAAGCTAGAGCTGATAATGCTGTAGCTGTTAAAACGATTAGGGCCATCACAAAGAAACCAAGTTCTTTGTAGTAGAACAGTAGGAAAAATGCTTTGAAGCCATCTTAGGTGTCAGCGAAATTCCTCCCATCACAGTATCAAAGGTGTAAAGTTGTAAACTGACCTTGAAAACTTTCACTTGCAAATAGAGTACCTCTGGGGTATTGGTTTCTTATGGTGCCACCTAGGAAGTTGTTATTTCTAAGGTTCTTTTCATTATGAGCCACACTCAGAGGCTTCAGTACTTGTGCTTCCACCTGCAAAAAGCAGGGAAGAAAGGGAGGAGAGGCAGAGAAGGGAAGGGAAGGGAAGAAAGGGAGGAAGGAGCAAGTGTAGGTAGATGCTTGAGGCTTTCTTTCAAAGGGGAACAGAGGGGGATCCAAATAAAAAGTCCCCTTGCCTCATAATAACCAAAACACTATGTAACATGAGGGCCTGCTTGTCGGGCTTTCTGTCCTGCCCAGTTCCTGCAGCTGTTTAGCCCCAAAGAAAATCACACAGAGGTCTTCATAAGATTATAAACTGATTGGTCCATTAGTTTAGGCTTTTTATTAGCTCTTATAGCTTATATTAACCCATTATTCTTATCTAGGTTAGCCACATGGCTCAGTACCTTTTTTAGTGGGGTAGGGCTTTTTCCATGGTCTTGGCAGGACTGGGAAGAATGGGCTTCCTTCTTCCCAGAATTCTCCTGTTCTCATTGCCCCACCTCTACTTCCTGTCTGGTTTTCCCACCTATACTTCCTGCCTGGCTATCAGCCAATCAGCGTTTATTTAAAATATAATTGACAGACTATAGATGATTGTCCTGCACCAACACTAAACATACAGAATAAAAAAAAGACTATTAAAAGCTGCAAAGGAAAAAGGCCAAGTAACATATAAAGGCAGATCTATCAGATTTACACCTGACTTTTGAGTGGAGACAATGAAAGCCAGAAGGTCCTGGTCAAGCCTTATGCAGACACTAAAAGACCATGGATGTCAGCCCAGACTACTATACCCAGCAAAACTTTCAATCACCATAGGACAAAACAAGATATTCGATGACAAAACCAGATTTAACCAATACCTAGCAACAAACCCAGCCCTACACAAAGTACTACCAACCTAAGGAAGTTGGCTCCATCCACAAAAACACAGACAATTGATGATCTCACATCAGCAAATCCCAAAGAAGGGAAAAACACACAAATTAACATCACCAACAATGAAAACTAAATTAACAGGAGATAGCAATCACTGGTCATTAATATCCCTTAATATAAATGGACTCAACTCACCTATAAAAAGACAAAGGCTGACAGATTGGATACAAAAACAGAATCCATCCTTCTTCTGAATACAAGAAACACATCTCAAACTTAAAGACAGACATCACCTCAGAGTAAAGGGTTGGGAAAAATATTTTTTCCTAAGAAACAAGCTGGTGTAGCTATCCTAATATCTAACAAAATAGACTTCAAACTGAAATCAATCAAAATAGACAAAGAAGGATATTTTTCTTTGTCACAGGAAAAATTCATCAAGAGGAAATCTCAATACTGAACATCTATGCCCCAAATACAAGGGCACCTTCATATGCAAAAGACACACTTCTAAAGCTTAAATCATATATTAAACCCCACACACTAATTGTGGGAGACGTCAACACTCAACTCTCACCATTTTACAGGTCAGTCAGACAAAACATTAACAGAGAAATAAAGGAACTAACAGATATTATGACTCAAATGGACTTAACAGACATCTATAGAATATTCCATCCAAACAGAAAAGAATATACTTTCTTCTCAGGACCTCATGGAACCTTCTCAAAAATTGACCACATACTTGGTAACAAAACAAACCTCAGCAGATACAAAAAAATTGGAATAACACTATGTATCTTATCAGATCACCGTGACTTAAAACTAGAATTCAACAGCAACACTAATTCCAGAAACCCCACAAACACATAGAAATTAAGCAATGCTCACCTGACTCATCAATGGGTCAAGAAAAAAATAAAGGGAGAAATTAAAGACTTCCTAAAACTCAATGAAAATTATCAGGAGCCCCATCTGCAACTTTAACTGGAGGCTCACCTTACATTTTACACAGAAACGCAACATTAAAGTTATGGGTCATGGAAGCTTCCACCTAGATTTCAAAGTAAAATCTTGGGGAACCTAACTATATGACAGGGTGTGAGTCTCTTAAGGTTGCCTTTGAGAGGGCAATGTGTAAAGCTGTACAGGTAAAGCCTATATGGAACAGCTGTCAAAGAAAGCCACAGGTACAAGGTAGGGTCAACCCAACAGGAGATCATGTGGGCTACAAACAGCAAGAACGTAGGAGTTAGGCTGACCAAACCAGTTGGAGCATATGCCATGATAACAAGTATACAAGATTAAATGTTTGCCCTTCTGGGGTTAGGTCTTGATTTGGCCCCATTTCTCCTTTACAGAGAAATGCTTTTTGGAGTAGAAATGCTTTCTATGTGCTATTGTATATTGGAAGTGTGAATATGTTTCCCTATATACAAAACAGAGTTTGTCCTAAGTCTCAGGAGAAAAGTTAGAACTCTTAAGACTAGGGGATCTTGGAGGTGGACTAAATGTATTTTTCACTGTGTGATGGTTCTGAGCCTCTCTGGGGACAAGGACTAGAAGATTATGGTTTGGATGAAAAAAAAATGTCCCCTTAAAGGGTTCATGTAGTGCTTGGTCAATGTTTGTACTATACTGGGAGATTATGTCAAGTGTAGGAGGCATGGTTCAGCTGCAAGAAGTAAGT
Organism: Ondatra zibethicus; assembly: GCA_004026605.1. Lineage (NCBI taxonomy): Eukaryota > Metazoa > Chordata > Mammalia > Rodentia > Cricetidae > Ondatra > Ondatra zibethicus. The sequence goes on along the minus strand of PVIU01002775.1, from coordinate 20,610 downwards.
CTTAGGGTGTAGGTATAGGTGGGCTGTATCTAGTTCAGAATTTCTATCTTTCTACCCCTACTGTCTATTTGCTACAAGGTCAGTAGCTTCTCCCACTTGCTGTTCTATTTTCAGTACATTGACCCACAACCAGTTGACCAAGAACTATGAACTAAATGTCTGATACTGTGAGCCAAAATAAGTACTCCCCTTAAGTTGTTTATGCCAGGTATCTCATCACAATGACAGAAAGTTTGACCAATGCAGAGGTCATTGTTTCAAGGAGCCGCTTGTTTGACCCAGCTGCCCAGAACCAACCTATCACTCAGAGACTCTGTTAATTAAATCACTGCTCGGCCCATTAGCTCTAACTTCTTATTGGCTAACTCTTACATATTAAGTTAACACATTTCTATTAATATGTGTATCACCATGAAGTCGCAGCCTACCAATAAAGTTCCAGCACATCTATCTCTAGTGGTGGATCCATGGTGTCTCCCTGACTCTGCTCTTCTTTCTCCCATCATACAGACTAGCTTTCCCCGCCTAGTTCTGTTCTTCCCTGCCATAGGCTCAAAGGAGGGGTTAGGTCTTGAATTGGCCCCATTTCTCCTTTATTCATTAACCTATAGAAGCAACACATAAAGAGAAGGACCTCCTACACCAGGTCATCGTGAAGAAAAAAAGAAACTATAAGGTTAATAAGACCACCAAAAGAAGGCATATGCAATAGGAAGGCTGTGAGTAAACCCTGAGGATCCCCAACATTGAGAGTCCATGAAAGTCCAGAAAACCATGGTCTAGGAAGCTAAAAAGAACACAAACATTGGGTGAGATTAAAACAGTAGCTGACATGGTGGCTCATACTAGTAGTACCAACACTTAGGGGGTTAGAGGTAGGAAGAGCTGAAGGCTAGTCCCAACTGTATCAGAAGTTCAAAGGTAGTATGGGCTACATTGAGACCCTGACTCAAAAAATAAATTGAAATCAGAAATTTTCCTTCAATAGTTTGATCATAATATAAAATCATGTTTAAGCTTTCAAAGAATTAGACTTACTCATTTGTGTAGGTGGTAGGAGGTGTCAAATGTGTAGTATAGTGTTCATGTGGAGGTCAGAGGGCAGCTCATGGGAGTCAATTTTCTCCTTTTACCTGTGGGTCTCAAGGATTGAATTCAGGTCAGGGAACAAGAGATTTACAAACTGAGCTATCTCACAGCACCTGTGATCTTTTAACACATCATTGAATTTGATTTACAAGTATTCCACTGAGGAGTTTTGCATTATATTCATTATTACTGGGGTAGCACTGTTTTCGTAGATGAGTTTGGACGTGTTCCTTCATTTGAGAAAACTCATGTTAGTTCTTCAGCATTCTTGTTGAAGCCAGTAGTCTGGATCCAGAGTTTTTTTTTTTCCCACCTGGAAGACTTATTGTTTGTCATTAAGCTTTCTAATTTTAAAATATCTTCTTTTTTTCAATTTTGATAGGTCATATGTAGTCAGAGGCTGTTCATTTATTCCCGGCTGCTCAGACCCAAAATAATCACACAGAAACTATAGTATTTGCAATGCTGTTTGGCCAATAGCTTAAGCATATTTATCTCTTATATCCTAAACTAACCCATATCCATTAATCTGTGCATCACCACGAGGTTGTGGCCTACCAGCAAAGTTTCAGCATGCTCCAGCTGAGGCATCTGTCTCCTGTGGTGGCTACATGGCTTCTTTCTGACTCCATCTACTTTCTCTCTACATCTCTGTTTGGATTTCCTGCCTGGCTTTACTCTGTTAAGCCATTGGTGAAAAGCAGTTTTATTTGTTAACCAATAAAAGCAACACATATACAGAAGGACCTCCCACACCAGTCATATGTGTCCAGAAAATCATCTATTATTGATTTTTTTCTAATTTATTGGAGCATAATAGTCCAACTTATTCCCCATGGTATTCTGGATTTTGGTGCATACTATCCTCTTTCTCTCTTATAATTTTACTAATTTAGGTACCTTCTTCATTTTTTGTGACTTTGCCTATGGATTTGACCACATCACTTCATTTTTCAAAGAACAAACTCTTTGTTTCAAAGACTCTCTGCCCTGTTATTTTGCCTTCTGTTTTAGTGATTCCCACTTTGGTATTTATTATTTCTTTCCTTGTACGTATTTTGAGTTTTCCTTGTTCTTGAGTTTTTAAGACCTTGAAGTACATCATCAGGCCACATATTGGAGCTCTCTATGATTTGTTAGTGTCACTCGTAACTGTAAACTTACCTGCAGGAACAACCTTTGTGTTAGCTTACAGATTCTCATAAGTGATGTTTTCATTTGAGTCTATGAGAATTTTAATTTCCCTCTAGAGTTCTTCTGTAACCCACTGTTCTTGTTCAATTTCTATATTTTTAATACAGTTTTGTAGTTCCTCCCACAATTGACTGCTATCTCTTGTCTGTTATGATCTGATCGCACACAAGAAGTTATTTCAGTGATTCCCTGTTTGTTAACACTCGCTTTGTGGTCAAAAATATAATTGGTTTGGAGATGTGTTACTCAGCTGCAGAGACTTTATGACTCCTTGATGTCTACCTGAGGCTGCCCTGTCAGCTTTTTGGACTGAACATTCTGTCTCTACTGATAGTGAGATAGTGAAATTTCTCATTGTTTTTGTGTCTGATATCTTTGTCTCTTTCTGTCCAGGAGTGTTTGTTTCATGAAATTTGGCTACAACATTTTATGCATTGATTGAACATTTTTAATGTCTTCCTGATGAATTACTCCTTATATTAATATGCAATGATATTCTTTTTGGCTTGCCTAACATAAGTATAACTGTTCCACCCAGCTTGATTTTGGATTATATTTTCTTAGAATATCATTTTTCATTTTGTACCTTTCAGTCTATTTGCCAGTGAGTGTATATTCATTTGCATGTTATTATTTTGTGTGTCTGTGTGTATGTATAGGCAGAGAACAACTAGGGGAGTCAATTGTCTCCTTCTATCAACTGCGTTTTCCCCAGAGACTGAACTTGGGTTGTCAGGCTTGGCAGCAAGTGCCTTTACCTACCGAACCATCTCACTGGTCCACTGAGGTATGTCTCTTATAGGCATCAAGTAGTTGGGTCTTGCTTTTTAATCCAGTTGGCCAATCTGCTTCTTTTAATTGAGAACTAAAGACTATTTACATTTAATGTTATTCCCAAGACCTACCTATAATCCTTGTAGGTTTGTCGATTTTTTTACTTCTTGATACACACACACACACACACACACACACACACACACACACACACACACAGTGTATTTATGTGTGCTTGAGTGTACCATGAAAGCATGAATCCATGGTGGAAAGAAGGGGGTGTTGGATTCCCTACAACTGGAATTACGGACTACTGCGAACTACCATATGGGAACTAGAAACTCCTAACCTCTCTGTAAGAGCAGTAAGTACTCTTAATTGCCATCTCTAACTCCAAATAGAGGTACTTTTGGCCTTTTCTTCTTCATCTATGCTAGGGGTTTGGTGGTTTATAATATTGATAATATTTAATTCTTTCCTAATTTTCATATGTTCAAATGTTGAGTATAGAGCAATATCAAAATCTAGAAAGAAAGAACCAAGCTATTTACAAGGGCAGACTCATTGGTATTATAGCAGTCCTTTTAACAGAAACTTTAAAACCTGGGAAAGCATGTAATAATACATTGAAAGACTTTGTAGTAAATAACTAGCAACCATGATTGGTACATCTGATTAAATTCTCTTTTCACAACAGAGGAGAAATGAAAACATAACAATATAAATATATAGTAAAGCAATTCATGATCACCAACTTAGCACTGGAGAAGACACTCAAAGAAACCTTATACACACAAGAGGGAGAAAGACAGTTATAATCATGAGACCCCACAAAATAACAGAACTCATGGAATGAACAGATGAACAAATGAGTATTAGGAAAGCACATAATTTCTCCCCTAGTGTGAAAAAATGTTCACCTTCTCATTTAAGGGAAATACTTTGTGGCTTCTGTTGGAGGGAGTGGGGCCTCTTGTTTATTCCAGCTGCCTGGCTAGCTTACACCCAAAATAACCACACAGAAACTGTATTAATTTAAACACTGCCTGGCCCATCAACTCTAACTTCTTATTGGCTATCTCTTACATCTTGATTTAGCTCATTTCTACTAATCTGTGTATTGCCTCGTGGCTTCGGCTTACTGGGGATTCTAACTGGCGTCCATCTCTGGCAGAGGATCCATGACTTCTCTCCAATTCTGCTTTCTTCCTTCCAGCATTCAGTTCTGTTTTCCCTGCCTACCTAAGTTCTGCCCTATCAGGCCCAAAGCAGTTTCTTTATTCATTAACCAATGAAAGCAACACATGAACAGAAGGACCTCCTGCACCAGGCTTCCTCTGCCATACCCAAATGTCCAGCATTGCTAGGATACCTTGGACTTGTTACTAAATTAGATAAGGGTTACTTTAACTCAAATGCTGAAATAATGTGACAATGAGTTTGATAGCTAAGATGCCTACTAAGTGATGTGACCAAGGATGTGGCTTCCAACTATTTGTGTGCTCTCAGGGGAATATGAACTGCCACTTCCAGTTTAACATTAGTGTATTTTGCAGACTGCTACAAGCTGTGAGAGCTGTGGTCTGGAGTTTGTCACAGAGTGGCTTCTTTGCAGTTTCTCAAGACACAGAGTCCAGGCATAGGGAGAAACAAGGCAACTGGATATACAGAGCTCAGCATTCCTTCATGTCTTTCCTCTTCAAAGCATTGATGTTATTGGTCTTCTGTGAGTCTTTCTATTTTTATTTTATCATTTATTTTCATATGTATGGATTTGGTTTTTGTTTGTTTGTTTGTTTTTTCCTACATGTGTGCTTGTGCACTATGGAGCCCAGAAGAAGGGCTCAGATACCTTGGTACCAGAGTTACAAATGGTTATGAACCCCTCTGTGGATGCTGGGAATCAAACCCAGGTCTCAAAACAGCCAATGCTTATAACCACTGGACCATTTCTCCTGTCCCTCCTGTGCAGCTCTTAAGAGCCTTTAAAGTGAGGACAAAAGGCTGATGAGGTGAACCTATAAAATAGTTCAACACCACGATTGCAAGCTTGAGCCAACAACCACAGGAATAATACAATATCCAATCACTGTAAAATGTACACTTTCTTTCTTTAAAGGGCCCATAGACTATTTACACAAACAGACACATACTGGCTAAGAAGCAAATCTCAACAACTAAAAAGATTGATATCATAGTGTCTATTTTCTAACAATAATTAGAACTCAGTAAAAACCAGAAAAAGACTTTGTGGTCAAAAGTTAAAGAACATATTTCTAAATGTTTTACAAAACATCAGGAAATATTTAGAACTAAATAAAATAAAATTCTTTTATTAAAACATGTTGGATACACCTAAGCCAATGTTTAGAGGGAAACTACTAGCCTTAACAGTTGTATTAAATACTAAAAAAGTTAGGTACAAGTAATTAAATTATTTATATTACATCATTATAAATAAGGAAAATAAAAGTAAACAGAGAAAGCAAAAGTGTAACATGAGGGCCGGGCTTGTTGGGATTTATGTCCTGCCCAGTTTCCACAGCCATTTAACCCCAAAGAAATCGCACACAGAGGTCTATATTAGGTTATAAACTGATTGGCCCATTAGCTCAGGCTTCGTATTAGCTCTTATAACTTATATTAACACATTGTTCTTATCTATGTTAGCCACATGACTCAGTACCTTTTTCAGCAGGGCAGGTCACATCCTGCTTATTCGGTGGTCTGGGCAGGAATGCCAAGAGAGCTTTCTGCTTTCCAGAATTCCCCTATTCTCCTTGCTCCGCCTCTACTTCCTGTCTGGTTATCCCACATATACATTCTGGTTAATGGCCAATCAGCGTTTATTTAAATCATGATTTACAGAATACAGATAACTCTCTCGCACCACAAAAGGATGATTATAAAGCAGTACGAATTGAGTGAGATGAAATACCAACATGTAATAGTAATGTCCAGAAATATCCAGCATGAATTACTCAAATAGAATCCATTAAACAAACTGCTAATGAATCTAAGACAAGAAAAAGGAGAATAGAAATTAAGGATAGGAAGAGATGTAAGAGAATCAAGGGGAAAAAAAGAAAAGTAAAAGACTCAGATGAGAAATTTTAAAGCAGCATTTACAACAGGACTGGACAAAACTTAATATATATCACTATTCTTATATCTGGTAAGTTAATTCAGTAATTAAAACTTTCTGACTCAAAATGCAGCTGTCACAGATTGTTTCTCCAGCTTATTACAGCAAGTTTCACATGGTAAAGGGTTCCCATCGGACACACTATTCCAGAATAGAGAAAAAGGGAGGTCACTGACAACTCATTAGAAGGTGTGAGCAGAGCCTTGCTAACAAGCCTAACAAAGACTTTGAGAAAGAAAAACCTAACCCATAAATTTAGAAGAAAAAGCTTCTTAAACAAATATTAGCATGGGTCCCACAGTCTTTAGGAAGCAGAGAGCAGAAGCAGGGAGCAGGTGGATGGAGAAGAAGGCTAGGGGGATAAGCAGGGGCAGTTGCCAGATGATTCTCACGAGGGGTTGTCAGGAGTCGGTGGGTGGCACAGAAGTCAACTTTACCTCCCTTGTGATGCTCACACACCTTACCTCTTGTCCAAGGTGTGTGGAGGAAATAACACCTTCAACTTTTCAGCTTGCTCATCAAATAACTGTTGAATCTCATCTAAGAAGTATGCTGACCTAGGAAGTAAAAAGTTAAGGTATGAGCCTGGGTGAAGATGGCAGCCATGTCCCTCCACGTTTCCCCATAAAACCCTCTGAACAACAGAGAAACCATGGGTCACAGACAACTACCAGCAGGTGACAGTATCCCCAAGGATCCCAGATTATGATGGTAAATCTCCAACAGCAAGAGGGCAGCAGGTCAGCACCATCCAGAGGAAGGAAAGTAGCACTGTTGTCTGGCCAATCAGATTTCAAAATAGCAGGCATAGTTGCTGGGGCATAGCTAAGGAGCAGAAGCTCTCTTTTTTTTTTAAATCAGGGCTGAGTCTCTTTCTTATGTTCCAGATAAAAAAAACAACATGATAGCAAGCATTTACCCAGAGAACTTAACTAGTCCTGGGAGCACAGCTACTGAAACTGGGAGGGAGAGGTTTTTTTGGACCAAAGTGTCTGCAGCCAGGTATAGTCTAGACCAAGACTGAAGGACTTAGATACTCTGTCTTCCCTTACTTCTCAAAGCTGCCCAATAAACGCCCCTCCTGGACAAAGTTCGGGCTCTAATGTGAATTAAGAAAAGGCTGTGGACAAGAGGGTCCAAGTATTGGGAATCTACTGCCAGGTGCAGTGGAGACTGGTGAATGCAAAGTGGTGAGGGAGAAGGGAACCCATATCCTGCAATGCAAGTGTTCATGTTCCTTAACACTTTACAAAAGCAACCAGAAGAGGGCAGCCCAGAGACAGTAATTAACTTAAAAATAATTAAAACTATTCTAAGTCTAGCCCTCTTTACAAATGCTCAGAAAAATCTAACTATATGTAAAAACAAAAGAACAACAATAAAATATGGTGTTCAAATCACATTTAAATATGTGAAGATAAAAGTGTGGGATGCTGAGAGATGATGAAGGCGTGCAGGGAAGAGGTTCTCACAGGAGCAAGGAAGCACAACCCAAGACTCCCAAATGAGCTAAGAGACAGAGGAAACGCAATATGCACGAGGATGAAGAAGCTTGGGAGTTAAGAGGGAGACATTGAGCAAGAATTAGGTATAAAAGACAAAAATCAGCCTATAAACCAGCTGGAAGAGTAGCATCAACAGACAGACTGGTGCCTGACACTCAGTGGAAGGTAAAATGATATTGGGGCTATCTAATAGCTCCCACTTAGCACAAAAGAATTGTCCCATTGTGTGACAGACATTCAGAAGGAAGTATCATTTCCAGCTGCTGTAAATGCAGGGAACTCTGCTATTACTCATACATTAGGAAGACACTGACAGCAGGTCTTTGTTATTTCAGTGTTTAGCAATCATACAACCATTCTTTGACCTTTGTCATGACACTTGAGTTGTCCCATGCTCTTCTTCATCCCCTGGTACCTGATGGGATGGTAGGCTATGCCACCCGAAGCAGGCAGAGAGAGACTGTGAGGCAATCTTGTGGATAGAGAGCGACCCTCTTCCCCACTGAATAGTTTTCATTTCTGAGTGGCAGAAAATGCCTGGTGTGGGCGGCAGAAGTTCCTGCCCTGCTTACCATAGCAGAGTGATGCTGGTCACCTGCGTTGGCCTTCCCATCAGGTTTCTTCATTTCCATAGGAACCAGATGTGGATTTGTGAAGCCATGAGCTCTAGAGACACCCTGAGTTTTCTGCACTCTCACAGAAGCTCTTTTGTCTATATAGGGATAAGAGCTACTCTATGATGCTAACACAGATCTAGAGTGTAGTGGGTTTTTCATTCTTATTTTCACTCTTTGGGGGCCTCCACCCAGCTGCCAGATAGATACATGGAGACTCATTCTTACTTATGAATGCTTGGCCTTAGCTTAATTTGTTTCTAACCACATTTTCTGCTTAAATTACCCTGTTTCTCTTTAACTACATTTTCCCTCTGTGCTTTTACATTTCTTTATTCTTTATACCTTTCTTCCCTTCTTACTCCGTGGCTGGTTGTGTAGCTAGGTAGCTGGCCCCTGGTGTCCTTCTCTCCTCCTTTTCTTGCTCCTCCCTCTTCTTCTCCTATTTATTCTCTCTGCCTGGCAGTCCTGCCTATTTCTCTCTTCTGCCGAGCTATATGCCATTCAGCTCTTTATTAAACCAATCAGGTATTTTAAACAGAGAAAGTACAGCTTTACAGAGTTAAACAAATGCAGCATAAAAGAATGCAACACATTTTTGCATCATTAAACAAATATTCCATAGCATAAACAAGTGTAACACATCTTAAACTAATATTCCACAATATTTCCCCCTTTTGTCTAAATAAAATGAAAGGTTTTAACTTTAACATAATAAAATTATATACAACAAAACAGTTATCAAGTAAGAATTATAGTTATATTCAGTCCATTTGTATTTAGCAAATTCAGAGAAAATACTCCACTATCTATCTTATCTCAGATATTCCAAAGTTTAATAGCTAATTTACTTTCTATCATAACTAAGGAAAATTACAACTCTAACTATTTAGCCTTTAACTCTATCAAAGATCCAGAAAGAGGTAATATTACCTAACAACAGAGACATCTGGCTGCCTGGACAGTCACCCAAAGTTTCTCTGCAATGTTGGGGCATTCATATTCAGCCTACAGGCCTAGAATATCTGGAAGATTTTTCAGTGAAGCAGGAAATTTGAAGAACTGTCCCACCTTGTATTGGCAAAGTTTGCCAGTTGCTTTCCTATCTGTCCTGCAGAATATCTGGCAGACTCTTCTGTGAAGTAGGAAATTGAAGGATTCTTCTGACTTGTCTTGGCAAAGCTCAACAGTCTTTTTTCCGAGTCTTGCACGTCCAGTCTATACAGGATATTGTCAGCAGTCAATTACAGATCAGATTCTTGCCCCAATGCTTAGCCTTGCAACATTGAAAGCAAACTCTATATGGAGCTTCTTTGATGACCATCATCCTTTTATGAACTAAATTGGTGTGGCCAGAACAGATGTGCTTCACTGTCATGAGGAACCTTGGGTTACTAGACATCTTAAATGCCACAAACTTTAGGATTTTAAAGTGCTTGAAAATCATCTATCTGTTTAAAATAGTCCTGTTTAATCTAATGTGACTACAAGTTTGATTATTATAGATTAATTACTAACGTCATTTTAAATTATACATTGCATTTTTAAATGAGGTGCATAAGCACAATACCCCAAACAAGAGTAGAAACTTACATTTAGTATAACAAAAATAAGTTTAAATTTGTATCAATATAGCAAAATCTATACCAATGCAAAATATCTGACATTAATAGTTGTCCTTTTATCCTAAATCTATATTGCCCTAAATGATAACAAACAACCATAATCTGCCAATTAACCAACAACCACCCACCCCATCTCTTGGGGTCATGGGTAACTGAGCCCTGGCATCCTTCTCTCCTTCTCCTTTTCTTCCCCCTTCCTCCTTTTCTCCTATTTATTCTGTCTGCCTGGCAGTCCTGCCTATTTCTTTCTCCTGCCTAGCTATTGAACATTCAGCTCTTTATTGTACCAGTCAGGAATTTTAGACAGGCTAAGTAACACAACTTTATAGCATTAAACAAATTCAACATAAAAGAACACAACACATCTTTGCATCACTAAACAAATATTTCACAGCATAAATGAACATAACACACCTTAAATTAAGATTTCACACACCAGAGATTTCTTTTATGCCTTCCTTTTTATGCCTTCCTCTATCTAGATCATTGCCTAGTTAACAGTTCTTTATATCGAATTCTACAGGCTCATATTACAACATTATACAAGTTCAAACAACAAAATGGTGTACATTTTGTGTTCCTCTGATCTTATCTCAGTTCCTGGGACTACAGAGAAAAATCAAATATACATACATATGTGTATGTGCTTGAAATCAAATATACATATATAAAACATATTTATATTTTATATATATTATCTATATTTTAATTTGTGAGCTAGTGAAGGTTTTAAAGGAAGATTATGTTCTTTTAAAAATCCTTAATTTTTAATTGTGAGCTGACTGGTTATATCTGTATTTATCTTAAAATAATCTTCTTAAAGAATCAGATTAAAAGAAGTTTAGACATGAGACTTTTTTTTTCTAGAAAAGGGAAAGCCAGGATGCTTGGGACATGCCAGTCAGAGGGATTAAGAATAATTCTACAGGAAACTCAAGGAGAGAGAGACCTAAGAAAGACTAAGGGGAAATGAACAGAATTCAGGACTTCTCAAGGTTGATACAAAGAAGACATGAAAATTACTTTATGCTGTAATTCCCCCTGTCAGGGGTAAGGGTAGTTTAAATCAAGGGTTCTGAGCTTGATCATGTAAGCAGGAGGAACTGACATTGGGAAGAAGATGGTAGTTTGGATATTCATTTTGTCTTGGTTAAAAATGACATCTGGGTCAAAATTTCTGGGAGGAATGAAGATAAAGGCATGGAACAGTGGGGGAAGCTACCCCCTTAGATGCAAGTTAGAGTCTTTGTACAGTGTTTACTGCTGTTTTCCCAGATGGGATGGGTGTACAGCAGACTCATACATAGACATGGTTGTACCTCAGGAACACAGAACTGTGGGCAAGCACACCCACCTAGAATGTGCACTCTGCTGTTCCCAGGGCTTAACTCGCTGTCCAGGCTTTTGCAAACTGAGTGGAAAGTTTAGAAACCAAATTCGGAAAGTCTGCTACCCAGCCAAATCCTTCCTGCTGCTCTTGTATCCTCTGTGGACACGGGAAGCACTTAGTGATGTTCCTTCTACTTCCTCTGTTTGGAGTAAAAGCTCAGCTCCTTATTGACATGACTTCTGGAGCAGGAAAAGTGCTTTTCTTCTTCCTTTAGGAGTCTTAATTTTAACAGGCAGAGCATTTTTGCTCTAAAGGGTAAAGGTTTGGCTATAGGACTTCAGACACCAGCCAACTTTAAGTCTGAACTCAGCAGCCCTTCTTGGTGCTCTGAAACTGGACTCTGTAAGAGGCGGGCACTGTAAACACCCCTTTGAGTGTCCATTGGGCTCAAACCAAGTAAGAGTCAACTAGGCAAATGGAAAAATGCCCAAATCATGAAAGGAAACATCCATTCAAGCTCTTCTTTCACTGGGGGAATAACTAAAATTTTCCTGGCAATGATATGAGAAATGCCTAGTATGTTTGTACTCATCTATCCAATGGCTACCCTGTCAGATGCTGAAAAATGTATTGTCAGGTACTGGAAGATGGATTGGCATGTCCAAGGGAGACAGTCCAAATACTCACTCTTTGGGTTTTAGAATGAGAAACCCTAGTTTAAATGTTATCCTATTATCTATTGCATTTTGTGACCCCGAGAGAGTCACCTAACCTCTCTCTGCCTTTGTTTCCTCCTAAGTGACACAGATACACAACACTCTAGTGGCTATTTTCAGACATATCTAAAATGGTTTGAAAAGTGTATGATCCCATAGTAGACACCGTGTAAATGTTAATATTGTGTACATTGAGCAGATTAGTATATCTCACATGCACAACTTATCTTGTTAGTCTTGATATTCGTAGCTGAATCCTTGGGCTCAGGTTTGCAGAAGGTTTCGCACCCCTAAGGAATTTTCTTTACTTAAAAGACAGTGTTTGTGCCTGTGAAAATACAATGAAGAATGAACATAGTTGTTTTCTTGAAGCAGTTGCATAATTGGGATAACATTGTAGGGGAGAGGGTGAGCATGATTGGTGGGTAAGATTTCCCAGGACCAGACTAGCTGGAAAACGGATCTGTGCATGCAAGAAGACGTTTCACAAGAGGCTATGCCTCCAGAATCACTTTTGTAACTCAAGGGAATGACCAGGTTCTCAGGCTTGAGTGGCTGGGGGGATGATGGTGTTTCATAGCAAAAGCCAATGGAAGGAGAAAATGAGATGCTCCAAGGAACTCCTTTGGCACAGTGCCCAGCACAGAGATAGTGCCCAAAGCATGTCAGCATCCTTACCTAGTCACACCAGAGCAAAGCCGAGAGGTAGTGGTTGTGAATGAATGTGGAGGCGTGTAGGTTCTGTTTCCTAATTTCTGTTTGTATACTTGGGTCCTTGTGCCCGAGGTAAACAAAATATATTTTTACAGCCTCAAGATTTAACTTGAGTTCTCACTATGATTTAAGCTGTGATTAGAAAAACTGGGATAATAAACCACAGTGAGACTATAGGCAAAGGCTTCTATGGGGCTTAGAAAAGAAAACAAGCCAACATTCTGTCACTGTTCCCTCTGATTACAATTCTCCCTCAGAGTCTCCTTTTTATCTTCTTTTAGAAGAAAGGAAAACAAAAGTCTTGACAGCCATGGTTGAGAAACCGTCGATGGCATTGCTGTAACAAGCAGGTTCGTTATGCAGAGAAGCTTGCCGGCAGCACTAATGGCCTTCACAGAGCTAGGAGGGTGAAGTGCCTGGCGAGGACATGCATTATGTCCTGCATACAGAGTTCTGTGTGCTTAATTTGTGAAAAATAGACTTAATAATTTGTCAACTGTTGCATTTTTTCTAGACTCTCTGCTCCCCTTTGAGTTTCCCTTAAAGCAGTATTTGTTTAATCCCAGCACGGGCTAAGAAAGTAAGAATTCTAGCTGAAGTTTTACACTGCTGACTCCAAAGTCACAGAGCTCAAAACAAGCCCTAGCTAATGGCGTTTGTTTCCCATGTTTTCATCAGAGCCGGTATCCCTTTAAAGATGGCGCATTGCTGTGTGTTCATTTTTCTTTCGGTGTCGGTGCAAACTGAGCTCCTGGACTCAAAGAACACTGAGCGACAAGGTGGCTTAGTGTTAACCTGGTGGCTCTGCACACTTGATAGATGAGGACGGGAGGCCTTGTGGAACTGGCCACAGGCTACGGTAGAGCTCGGGATTCCACAAGGACACGGATTCCTTCAGTTTCCCGTGTTTCCATCCTCACTTTAACGCAAATGTTCTTTTCTGGGAAATGACCGGGATTATTAAAGGCATCAAGGGATTTCTGAATTTGCAAGGGCCTCTGGGAGCATTTACTCAACCCAGAAACGAAGCTCAGATGTCCCCAAGGTGGTGAATAAGAACGAGAGAGAAAGGCCCGTGCCTTGCTCATGGACCTGAATCTAGCCACTTCTATCCATTTACATAAGTCAAGACTGGCAGATGGAAAATCCAAAATGCTCCTGTCAAGATAAGGATGACAGGGCCCATTCTTGCACAGACCTGTTCATTTCCTGCTTCTGCTACAGCAATTCTCTGGGCCTAGGATTTTTCACTGAGATTGGAAGTATTGGGATGGATGCTCTGAAGGCCTTTTTTTTGTTGTTGTTCCAGTTCAGGCTTCTGATAGTCTCATAATCCTGAATATAGATATGAATCTGTCCCATAGGTTCTTTTCACGAATATGAAGAAAGGGATCATTTTTCTTCTGAAGAACCTGCAGCGGTTCCTGTCCCTGACTTTTACAGAACCACTCCTTTTTCTCAGAACCTTCTTTACCCTCCCTTTTACCCAACCATGCTTCTTCTGGAATGTAAGCACCAAGGGAGGAGGAAACCATCACTGCTACAGTCTGCTGCTTGGTGAAGCCACTGGTATATTAGGTACTCAATAAATATTCACAAACCATGAATTAAAATGGTCATAAACACCGCTTGTTTCCTTTTCCTGAAGCCTTATCAAACCACAGTTCAGTCTTCGGTCTTAACTTGTAGGCTCAGTTTCACTCTGAGCACTCAGTACTGAATCTGACACTCAAGGCACAGAGGTCTGTAAGGTCACTGGGGCTCCGTCTTTGAGACAAGCTCTAGACTTTGGTGCCTGTCTTTGCTACAGCCACTAAGGAGCATCTGGCCGAAGAGATGGCAGTTTGGTGTGCTTTGTTCATGCCATGACTGGGTGTCAAGCTCTGTCTTTGCATTCACCTTCCAGGAACTCATGATTACTTTGTTCCCTATGTCTCTTACTCTACGTAGTTCCTGCAGACCCAGTTTTTCTCTGTCTCTCCCTGGTTAAGTCAGTTGCCTCATGATCTGGGCCACCCACTGGGGAAGTCACTCTCCTCGTACTCTGATACCTTAAGTGTCGATTAAAATATTTGTCTTGGGGTGGGAAGATATCTCCTTCAGTAAAGGACTTGCTTTGAAAACACGAGGACTGGTTCTATCCCCAGAACCTGCTTCAAAAAAGAAAAAGCCAAGTATGGCATCACATGCTTGCAATTCCAGCACCAGGGAGGTATTGATAGGAAGATCACAGAGCTTGCTGGTCAGGTCAGTGAGAGATCCTGCCACAAAGGAACATGAGTAGCAACTGAGCAATAAAACCCGAGGTTGTCCTCTGGCCCCACACAGGCAATGCATGCACATGTGTGCTCATCCACATATATGTACACAATCAGAACCATGTGATATTTGTCCTGCTCATCGAGTTTGTGTATCTGATGGTACCTCAATGTTTCTTTAATTTGCTGTGTCTTTTGTTGAGTGGCTTGTATTTCCTAAGTTGGACAGGCAAACCTACTGCTGGCCTGGTGTCCTATACAGTGCTTCATCATCGGTGGAGGGAGAGGCAACAGAAACAGGTAGATACCACCAGATTTCACCAGTCAGGGTAGCCAGGCTCAGTAAGAAACTCTGTCTCAAACAAACAAATATAACACTAGATAGCAATAGAGGAAAAAACCTGATGTCTGATGCCAACTCTGGCTTCCCCATGTACAGCATATGTAACCCCTAACATGTACATACACAACACCCAGTCCCTTAGAAACAGAAAAGAGTTTCCAGCCAGAGAGGAGAGTCAGATGTGTGGGGTTGCCATGGGGTACTCCAGGAGTAGTACTGGAGGCTACAGGTACAGGTTATAGAGGAAAGTTTGGATCTGGAGAAAGGGGAACTTGCTGCTAATGTTCCAAATTCTAAAACATTTTTCACAGACTGATAAACTTAACATCACTAATAAGTATGGGTGTGAACAAGATGGTTTTGTTTACCAGTCTCCTCTGCACTTGGTGCTATTCCTAGTGCCTGACATGGTGACCCAGCCGGAGGAAGTGAAGAGGTTCAAACTACACTTTGCCAGTGGCTGCTGATGTTTGGCTAGAGACCATCTCGATGTGGGATTCCCCTCTGTATGCTGTGAATATGTTTTATTGCCATTGGTTAATGAATAAAGCTGTTTCAGCCAATGATTTAGCAGAGCAAAGCCAGTCTGGAAGAGATATATAGAGAGAGTAGGTAGAGTCAGAGAGATGTCAGGAAGCTGCCAAAAGAGAAACCTGCTGGCACCGCTAAGCCACAGCCTAGTGGCAATACACAGATTAACAGAAATGGGTTAATTTAAGATGTAAGAGCTAGCTAGAAAGATGTCTAAGTTGTTGCCTAAACAGTGTTGTAATTAATTTAGTTTTGTGTGTTTATTCAGGCTGGGCAGCTAGGAAACAAATGAGGAGTCTCCATTTACACCAGCTGATGTATTAGAGGCAAGATATTCTGGGGACAAGCCTTGCTTTTCTTTATGCTGGACTTTCAAGTTCCGGTACAAGCATGTAGAAATGCTTATTGATCCTTTTAGAAATAGTCTGAGGGAGACAAAACCATGATCCCTTTTTATACTCTTTCTATCCTATCCTCCATTCTTCCAAACCAAGAAACACTTGCTTGGGTTTCTAGGGAGTCTGTGTTACTTTGAAGAGACAGGAGTAGGTAGACTGTGTGTTATGAGAAGGATATTGTTTGGCACAAGGAATGCTGAACTCGATAGCTCAATGAAAGAACAACGTACAGGTAAAACAGTAGAAGAAGTTTATGTGCGCTTGAGGGATAGGGGTAACACAACTTGTTACCAGCAGAGGCCTGGGAAGACTTCTGGATATTTATAAGAAGGAGAAAGATAAGTACCTTTCTGTGATGATTGACAGGCATTCTTTTCAGAGTCTCTTCAATTTCTTTGTTCACTCTATAAACTTCGTGAAAGAAAATAAAAACATATGCGCACTTGGAGGACAATGTGTCCAGAACTCTTTCCCAGTGGATATTTAACATTAGAACTTTGTACTTTTAAGCATAGAGGCCTCTAAGAAATGAGAAAAGTACTGAAAATTTAAAGCAAACTGACATGAACAACCATTCGTAGCTAGTTCATTAAGCATGCAGCATAGTTTCCTATTGGTTGATTGTCTCTGCTGTTAACTCATGGGAGCACAATCATCCAATGATGTCTTTTAATGGGAATAATGAGAAACCAAAAGCCAAATGTATATAATTGCAAAGCTGAAGTGATCCACTGTCCAAATCCCCAGAGGCTCAAAGAGTAAGTGCCAACATCAGCTTGTTCTGCTTCCTTAAGAGAAGGGGCAGCTACAGTGCAGGAGTGGGAGATCACAGCTGGCCTAGGTGGAAGTCCCAGAGCACACAGAAGCAGCCTCAAGGTCCCGGGGTACACCAAAGCAGCCTCAAGGCACCAGGGCACACCAAAGCAGCCTCAAGGCCCTGGGGTACACAGAAGCAGCATCAAGGTCCTGGGGTACACAGAAGCAGCCTCAAGGTCCCGGGGTACACCAAAGCAGCCTCAAGGCCCCAGAACACACCAAAGCAGCCTTAAGGCCCTGGGACACATCAAAGCGGCCTCAAGGCCCTGGGACACACCAAAATAGCATTAAGGCTCATCAACAGCAAAGCTGTACTGTGTGAGGATCTTTCCAAAATGAGTTGATTTTAGTTGTTTTTGTCACAAAACCAAACAAAAAAGGACAACGATGCACTATGATGGATATATTAACTCACTTAACTAAAGTCAATTTCCCCTATCTTCTATCATCTCTCTCTCTCTCTCTCTCTCTCTCTCTCTCTCTCTCTCTCTCTCTCCCTCTCTTTCTGTCTATCATGTATTTATCTCTCTATCATCTACCTATCTTTCTGTCCATCACCTTTCATCTATTTGTCGGTCCATCCCATAGCATTGTGTTATATACTTTAAATATACAACATAAAAGTTGCTTTTAAAGAACTAAAAACAGGCCAGTGAGGTAGTTTGGTGATAACAGAACTCTCTGCACAAGCCTGGCAACCTAAGTTCAGGCCCTGGAACCCACATGAAGGTGGACAGAGAGAACTGATTCTACACAGTTGTCTCCTGACATTTGTGCCTGCACAGCCATCTCCCATAACAACAAAAACAACTTTAATAATAAAATTGAAGAGCATAAAAACAATAAAAATCAAAATAGTCTTAGAATGTTTCCAAAGATGTAAATGTAGAAATGTCTATATTGTCTTTTCAGAAAAACTCAATTTTCTTAAGCATTAATAACAGTAAGACTTTAAGGAATACTTCCCATCTCTTATATCTTGAGAGAAAAGCTCTTATCCAGAGGCAAGAAACAGTTTATTCTAGATGATCCATTAATCCCTGGACCAAGCCTATAAATGAAATGGTTTATGGAGAAAAGAATTAAAGAATTTACAGTCTTTGTCAAAACCTCAAAATAACTTCCATTACGTCTCTGTTTCAAATAAAGATTCACAGGCACATCCAGGGAGTAATGATTTTCAAATTAAAAAATTTTATGTGCTTTTCAAACAGAGGACTAAATTGGGATGTCAGGCCCTTTCTCTGAAGAAATGGAAAGAATATTCTGGAAGGGGCTGTAAAAGCAAAGCAGGGGAGAACAGTCATTTGAGGAGGGCTGATTGAAATGTTCACAGGCACAGTAAAGCCAGGTAGTCCTAACTCTTCACTCCTAAGAGAATGACCTCCTGAGCAGCTCACATGGAGTAGAGGGTGGGTCTAGAACTTATTTGTGAGCATAAGCCGTGTATGCGATTAGCAAGACAGCCTGCAACCCCGAATAGTTTCTCAAGCTTCATCATTGCCAAGGAAGGGGGACATGTTCTTCAGTAGTATACCCATGGATGAGTTTCCAATGCTCCTGTAAATAACCCTTCATGTATGTTTCTGTAAGTGAGCCTGAAGCTCACTGGTATACATAATACACATACACATACACACACACACACACACACACACACACACACACGCACACACACACACACAAATGCATGCGCGCGCGCACACACACACAAACACACACACACTCACAGACCAGCAGTGATCTTATCACTCTCTGAACTAGCTTTAATTGCCAACTTGACTACCGTATAGTTGTCTGAAAGGAAAATATCTAATATTTAGAAATTGCCTCTATGATTGGAGTGGCCTGCACTGCCACTTGGGACATTTGGGCTTAGCCTGCTGCTGAGGACCATGTCTAGGTTCATAGCCCTATCACAGCTGGGGTCTGTGTTGTTGTCTGTACCCCTATGTTGCCACCAAAAGCCACAGGGATGCCTGGGGTCTAGGTTACAACCTGTGGCCATGTTTATGTCCAAGGGTCATGCTAGCACTGGGGCCTTGATGATCTGAGAGGCCTGTGCTGTCACAAGTGGCTATGGTAATGTCCAGGCCCTGGCTGCTGCTGCGGTCCATGTTTGGGTCCGTGTTCCTGCTGCAGCTGGGGTCTGTGTTGACATGCACAGCTTGTGTTATCACATGTGTCATAGGAACCGCAAGTGTTGAAACCTATGGGCCATGCTGAGATAGCCCCACCCATCACTGGCCCTGGAATAGCTGTCCCTGCCCCTTGTTGGACACGAGAGCAGGAGACCTGGCTCTGCTCCTCATGGGAGCTGGCCCCCATACTCAGGATTTGGCCCCACCCCTCACTGGGGTGTAGAAGAGTTGACTTTGATGGCTTGGACCACAACGAGAGCTGCAGGGTCTCTATGACTTGGGGCAACGGCAGTTTGGGTGAGCCAGAGGCCTTGAACAAGACCAAAGACTCATTGCAATGAACATTTGCAGGTGGGGCTGATTGGATGAAAGTGTTTACTGTGTAATACACTGAAGCCTCAGTGTTGAATGAATGTGAAATGAAGAGGTGGTGGAGAGACAGGAAAGACAGAGTTTTGTTCTTAATTAAATGTTGGGGTGATTCTTTGGGGGAGTGCTGCAGGGTGAGGGGAGATATGGAGGGACTGTGAAGCGAGTGGAATTGGGGAGCATGATGTGAAATTCCTAAAGAATCAGTAAATAAGTTTATTATTAAACAAAAGTAATTACCTCCATTGGGTCAGCTATGGGAGTGTCTGTGGAGGGTTGTCTTAACTGTTAATGGATATACATAAGAAGGTGTTTGGTTGAGTGTCTCATTAGTTTGCAACAAGCTGAATCATGTTGAAGATGTCCTTTCTACATTGGTTTTTCCTACCACAATATTTTGCTTTTAACAGACACAGAGATCTAGACTAGAAAGATGACTAAAAATTCGTTTAAATTTTTTGGCAACCTTTTCATTGAAATATAAACACACACATTGAAAAGTCCACAAGTTCCTTGCTTCTTGATAGCTTTCCAATAAAACACACACATGTTAAGGAACGGGACATTTGTAGAATTACAGAAGCTCTCTTGAGCCCTTTTCAAGACACAGTCCACTCCACCCTCTTAAGGTCAAATATTTATTCTCTACCTGGGAAATCAATAAACTGAGATCTGTGATGGATGAAGGTCCATGCTGCATAATGGATTTGACCAAGAGCAAATTATTAGTGAGAACCTGAAAAGATGGTGGTCCAATTAAGTGTTTTCCCATCAATTAAATTAATTAAATAAGTAACTGAAGTTTATTTAATCCCATCTTATTTAACAATATGTCAACCCCAAACAATCTAAAACTACAGTAATGGTCCCCAGAATGTTTTATTCATTGAATCAAAGTGATTATTCCTGCCGGGTGGTAGCCTTGTTCTTGAGTATTTGTGCATCAACAGATACAGCATCTTTTCTTATTTTGGATATTAATCATAGTTTTTGAAGTTGCTCTCTGACTTAAGTACTGTCTCTGTGTTTTCTGTATCTTCCCCATTCC